>JASAMY010002057.1:0-84512 GCA_030248085.1 Paralinhomoeus sp. GSCO2_6 | reverse complement strand
AACTTGGTGCCACTAGGTGGTGGGGATGGTGGGAAAAGTGGTCAAATTTGAATTTGCTCACTCAAACTGCACCCAAATAACTCATTGGAACACAAAATGAGCTATGGTAGATGGATTGAACTGAAATTTGGTGTGCAGCTACCACTAGGGGTGGGGATAGTAGTGAAGTGGTCAAATTTGAATTTTGTATAAATAAACTGGACCTGAGCAACTCATTGCAACAGAATGAGCTATGGTAGATGGATTGAACTGAAATTTGGTGTGCAGCTACCACTAGGGGTGGGGATAGAGGGAAGTAGTCAAATTTAATTTTGTATGCAGAAACTGCACCCAAGCAACTCATTGCAACTGAATGAGCTGTGTGGTGGATGGATTGAACTGAAATTTGGTGTGCAGTTGCCAAAGGGGTAGGGATAGTAGGGGAAAGTGGTCAAATTTAAATTGGTATGCAAAAAACTGCACCCAAATAACTCATTGCAATGAAATGAGCTGTATGGTGGACTGGAGTCCCCGGCTTACTCTGGTGTGCAGGTGCCACATGGGGTGGGTAGAAAAAGCAAGTTGTCAAATTTGATTTGTCTTACAAAAACTGCACCCAAATAACTCATTGCAATGGAAAATGAGCTACATGGTGGATGGATTGAGCTGAAACTTGGTGTGCAGGTGCCACATGGGGTGGGGTTAATGGGGAAGTTGTCAAATTTGAATTTGCTTGCAGAAACCGCACCCAAATAACTCATTGTAATGGGAGTTGAGCTGCATGGTGGATGGATTGAGCTGAAATCCCCAATACAGACCACCATCAGCACTGGGGCATTGCTGCTGTGAATTAATGGGTCATTTTTGTTTTGAAAACTCGTTCCATTTCCAGCAATATACTCTAAACAGAACAACACATGGCACCTGGGGTGGGGGAACAACCCCCACTCCTAGTTACAGGTAAGGCTGCAACTGAGGCCCATAGCTGAAAGGACAACACATAAGAGGATCAGTCCTGGAAGGACCAAACCTAAAAGGTGCTCAGCACTGAATAGTATTAGACCTGAAAGAATCAGACCTAAAATGAGCAGACCTGAAAAAAATTATACCTGAAAACAACAAAACACTGATAACGTGCAGACCTAACCCTGGTCTAACACACTAATCCTCAAAAGTGTTGGTTTTCTGTTGGTTTTTTTTTTTTTTAACACGAGTTCAAATTTAAATTTGCGCCACATTCAAAGGGGGCTAGTAACAGGAAAACAACTAAAACAAAACAACTAAAACTAAACAAACTTAAACCATAACGAAAATGAAAGTAAACATGACGTGTGTGTAATAATAATATTGCAGCAGAATGATGTGTGCATTGTAGTGCATTGCAGTACACTTAGATGGAGAATGGATGGAATGATCCCAAACAAAAAATAAATCAGTGTACCGCCCAAATAGGCGAAAGTGGTGAAAGTGTACCGCCCAAAGAGAAAAATTCTCGGTGTCGAAAATCGTCGCTCGTCATGGCCCGTTTTCAGTGCTTGAATCCACTTCTAAGCCCCCCCAACCGTTTTTTTTTTTTTTTTTTTTTTAGGGAGCGACGTGGCGCTGCTGGCGAACGGGTTTGCTGTAGCCAGTTCTGCAGTTCTCTTCTCGAAGTGGTGCGTTGTTTCTTGCCGAAATTTTCGGTTTAATTTATTCCGACTTTTTCTTGTGTTTTACCTCATTTGTCGCCGCGCCTCTTCGTTCCGTGATGGGGTGTTTTTTTTCTCTTGTGTGTTTTAGTACGTTTTTTTCTGCCACGCCTTTGCGCAGCTGGCCCCTGCAAACCGCGATTTCGTGCTGCCGACTCTCTCCTCGCAACGGTGCGTTGTTTCTTGCTGGGAAATTTTCGGTTAATTTACCGAACATTTCGGCAAGAAACAACGCACCATTTCGAGAAAAGAACTTCAGCAGTTGCGCACCAAATCGCGGCTGCAGTCCGGCTGTGCTAGCGACGAAAAGGCTCAGCGAAGAATGTTCTAAAATAACGCAAGATATGTCGGAACAAAATCACTGACAATTCCGGCAGAAACAACGCACCATTTCGAGAGAAAGCGTTGCAGTTGCACAGCACCTCGCAGCTGAAGACCTGCTGTGCACTAAAAAAGGGCGCAAGCTTATTATCGACAAATCTAGGCAAAAAGTCGACATGCACACCTACCAGCAAAAAAAAAAAAAAAAAAAAAAAAAAAAAAAAAAAAAAAAAAAAAAAAAACAACTAAAAAACAAAAAAAAAAAAAAAAAAAAAAAAAAAAAATAAATAAAAAAAAAAAAAAAAATCTTGGCGACCGCGAATTCGTCGGCGAGCACTGCTGTGTCGCCTTCTGATGCCTGCGCGGCGCTGAAGGCGCGGCGAAGAACGTGCTAAAACACAAGAAAAGTCGGAATAAATTCAACCGAAAATTTCGGCAAGAAACAACGCACCATTTCGAGAAGAGAACTGCAGAAGTTGCACACGAAATCGCGGTTGCAGGCCGGCTGCGCTAGCGACGAAAAGGCGTGGCGAAAACGTGCTAAAACACAAGAAACGTCGGGACGAAAAGGCGCGGCGAAAAACGAGCTAAAACACAAGAAAAGTCGGAATAAATTTAACCGAAAATTTCGGCAAGAAACAACGCACCATTTCGAGAAGAGAACTGCAGAACTGGCTACAGCAAACCCGTTCGCCAGCAGCGCCACGTCGCTCTCTCTTGCCAATCTGTGACGAGGAGCGGCTGGAGAAGCCTGGAAGTGGATTCAAGCACTGAAAATGGGCCATGACAAGTGACGATTTTCGACACCGAGAATTTTTCTCTTTGGGCGGTACACTTCCACCACTTTCGCTTATTTGGGCGGTACACTGATTTATTTTTTGTTTGGGATCATTCCATCCATTCTCCAGCTCAGTGTACTGCAATGCACTACAATGCACACATCATTCTGCCCCAATATTATTATTACACACACGCAATGTTTACTTTCGTTTTCGTTATGGTTTAAGTTTGTTTAGATTTTGTTTCATTTTGTTTTGGTTTAGTTGTTTTACTGTTACTAGCCCCTTTTGAATGTGGCGCAAATTTAAAATTTGAACTCGTGTTAACCAACCA
The DNA here is from genome assembly GCA_030248085.1 of Paralinhomoeus sp. GSCO2_6. Lineage (NCBI taxonomy): Eukaryota > Metazoa > Nematoda > Chromadorea > Monhysterida > Linhomoeidae > Paralinhomoeus > Paralinhomoeus sp. GSCO2_6. The sequence goes on along the minus strand of JASAMY010002057.1, from coordinate 81,411 downwards.
ACAAACAAACCAACCAACAATTTTGAGGATTAGGTTGGGTAGACCAGGGTTAGGTCTGCACGTTACAGTGTTTTGTTGTTTTGGGTCTGATTGTTTCAGGTCTGCTCATTTTAGGTCTGATTGTTTCAGGTCTAATACTATTAGGTCTGGCACCTTTTAGGTTTGGTCCTTCCAGGACTGATCCTCTTATGTGTTGTCCTTTCAGCTATGGGCCTCAGTTGCAGCCTTACCTGTAACTGGGAGTGGGGGTTGTTCCCCCCACCCCAGGTGCCATGTGTTGTTCTGTTTAGAGTATATTGCTGGAAATGGAACGAGTTTTCAAAACAAAAATGACCCATAATTCACAGCAGCAATGCCCCAGTGCTGATGGTGGTCTGTGGGGATTTCAGCTCAATCCATCCACCATGCAGCTCATTCCATTGCAATGAGTTATTTGGGTGCAGTTTCTGCAAGCAAATTCAAATTTGACAACTTCCCCATTACCCCACCCCATGTGGCACCTGCACACCAAGTTTCAGCTCAATCCATCCACCATGTAGCTCATTCCATTGCAATGAGTTATTTGGGTGCAGTTTCTGCAAGCAAAATCAAATTTGACAACTTCCCCCTTCTACCCACCCCATGTGGCACCTGCACACCAAGTTTCAGCCCAATCCATCCACCATACAGCTCATTTCATTGCAATGAGTTATTTGGGTGCAGTTTTTGCATACAAATTTAAATTTGACCACTTCCCTACTATCCCTACCCCTTTTGGCAACTGCACACCAAATTTCAGTTCAATCCATCCACCACACAGCTCATTCCATTGCAATGAGTTATTTGGGTGCAGTTTCTGCATACAAAATTCAAATTTGACTACTTCCCTACTATCCCCACCCCTAGTGGTAGCTGCACACCAAATTTCAGTTCAATCCATCTACCATAGCTCATTCTGTTGCAATGAGTTATTTGGGTGCAGTTTCTGTATACAAAATTCAAATTTGACCACTTCACTACTATCCCCACCCCTAGTGGTAGCTGCACACCAAATTTCAGTTCAATCCATCTACCATAGCTCATTCTGTTGCAATGAGTTATTTGGGTGCAGTTTGAGTGAGCAAATTCAAATTTGACCACTTTGCCACCATCCCCACACCTAGTGGCACCAAGTTTCTGTTCTTTACATTTACGGCAGTCCATTCTGGTGCAATGAGTTATTTGGTTGCAGTTTCTGCATGCAAATTCAAATTTGACCACTTCCCTACTATCCCTACCCCTTTTGGCAACTGCACACCAAATTTCAGTTCAATCCATCCACCACACAGCTCATTCCGCCCCCCCGGGGGGGGGGGGGGGGCGGTATTGCAATGAGTAATTTGGGTGGGGGGGGGGGGGGGGGGGGGGGGGGGGGGGGGGGGGGGGGGGGGGGGGGGGGGGGGGGGGGGGGGGGGGGGGGGGGGAAAAAAAAAAAAAAAAAAAAAAAAATGAAAATTTTTTCATACAAAATTCAAATTTGACTATTCCCTTCTATCCCCACCCCTAGTGGTAGCTGCACACCAAATTTCAGTTCAATCCATCTACCATAGGTTAATGAGTAATTTGGGTGCAGTTTCTGCATGGGGAATTCAAATTTGATTAGTTCCCTGCTATCCACCCTAGTGGTAGCTGCACACCAAATTTCAGTTCAATCGATCTGGCATAGCTCATTCTGTTGCAGTGAGTTATTTGGGTGCAGTTTGAGTGAGCAAATTCAAATTTGACCACTTTTCCACCATCCCCACACCTAGTGGCACCAAGTTTCAGTTCAATCCATTTACCCACCAGCCCATTCCATTGCAATGAGTTATTTGGGTGCAGTTTCTGCAAGCAAATTCAAATTTGACAACTTCCCCATTACCCCACCCCATGTGGCACCTGCACACCAAGTTTCAGCTCAATCCATCCACCATGAAGCTCATTCCATTGCAATGAGTTATTTGGGTGCAGTTTGTGCATGCAAATTAAAATTTGACAACTTCCCCTTCTCCCCACCCCATGTAGCACCTTCACACCAACTTTCAGCCCAATCCATCCACCATACAGCTCATTTCATTGCAATGAGTTATTTGGGTGCAGTTTCTGTATGCAAAATTCAAATTTGAACACTTCCCCCTTCTCCGCACCCCATGTGGCACCTGCACACCAAGTTTCAGCTCAATCCATCCACCATACAGCTCATTTCATTGCAATGAGTTATTTGGGTGCAGTTTTTGCATGCAAATTTAAATTTGACCACTTCCCCATCATCCCCACCCTCGTGGCACCTGCACATCAAGTTTCAGCTCAATCCATCCCATCGCACAGCTCATTCTGTTTTGCAATGAGTTATTCAGGTGCAGTTTGAGTGAGCAAATTCAAATTTGACCACTTTTCCACTCTGCCCACACCTAGTGGCACCAAGTTTCAGTTCAATCCATCTCCCATAGCTCATTCCATTGCAATGAGTTATTTGGGTGCAGTTTCTGCAAGCAAAATGAAATTTTGACAACTTCCCCTCTTTCCCCAACCCATGTGCCACCTGCACATCAAGTTTCAGCTCAATCCATCTGCTGTACAGCTCATCTTGTTGCAGAGTTATTTGGGTGCAGTTTTTGCATGCAAATTCAAATTACAACAAGCTCCCCACTCTACCCAACCCATGCCACCAGCACACCAAGTTTCAGCTCAATCCATCCACCACACAGCTCATTCTGTTGCAGTGAGTTATTTGGGTGTAGTTTCCATGTGCAAATTCAAATTTGACCACTTCCCCAGTATCCCCACCCCTAGTGTGGCTGCACATCAAGTTTCAGTTCAATCCATCCACCACACAGCTCATTCTGTTGCTATGAGATATTTGGGTGCTGTTTCTGTATGCAAATTTAAATTTGATCACTTCCCCACTATCCCACCCCATGTGACACCTGCACACCAGTGCACCATCTTCCACAGCTTTCTATTTGATCCAATCCAACTACCGCAAATTTGCTCATTCTCTAGCTATGAGTTATTTGGGTTGCAGTTTCTGTGTGCAATTCAAATTTGACAACTTCCCTAATATCCCCACACCTAGTGGTGGCTGCACACCAAGTTTCAGTTCAATCCATCTTCCACAGCTCATTCTGTTGCAATGAGTTATTTGGGTGCAGTTTCTGTATGCAGTCAAATTTGATCACTATGCAAATTCAAATTTGACAACTTCCCCACCATCCCCACCCTAGTGGTGGCTGCACACCAAGTTTCAGTTCAATCCATCTTCCACAGCTCATTCTGTTGCAATGAGTTGTTTGGGTGCAGTTTCTGTAGCAAATTCAAATTTGATCACTTCCCCACTATCCCCACCCCTAGTGGTGGCTGCACAACAGTTTCAGATCAATCCAACTACTACAGCTCATTCTCTAGCAATAAGTTATTTGGGTGCAGTTTCTGTGGGGAAACTCAAATTTGGCTTCCTCCATCAGTCCCTGGTGGCATGTGCCACCATTTAGCTCAATCCATCCACTACACACCTCATTCTGTTGCAATGAGTTATTTGGGTGCAGTTTCTCTGATCAAATTCAAATCTGACCACTTCCCTCTATCCCCACCCCTATGTGTAGCTGCACACCAAGTTTCAGTTCAATCCATTTTTCCCCAGCTCATTAGCACTGCAGTGCACTATACTTTCATTACCCCAACACTAAATGGGGAAATCACGAGCAAGTCCTTTGTGTGCCACACATTCTCCCATGCCACCATTTATTCAACAGTTTTGTGTGTGTCAGTGTGATAACCGCATTACCCTTAAGGTTTAAGGTTTACTTTTGGGCTTTGCTTTTTTCAATATACCTTGTGGTTTAGTGCTTTGTTGCTGCTATCACGCGCAAGCTCCTGGGTTCAGTTCTTTTGGTAAGCTCTTTTCTGAAAAACGGCGCAAATTTGAAATGCTGACCAACAAACACTTGCACAACAACAACACACAAACAACTAGCACTCCATGCACATCATATATATATATATGTATATATGTATATATATTTATATTTATATATTGGGCGCGTCATGGCCCATGAATTTCTCACGGTACCGCCTGCGATTCTCACGGTACTGCCTGCGATTCTCACGGTACCCGCCCGCCTAGAGCGGCGTTTCCACAGCGCCAGTGGGGAAATGCATTGAAAATGCTCACGGTACCTCACGGTCAAGGTACCGCCGCGGAAGAGGGTCCTCGGTCGGTTGGGCGCCACCTCTGTCGACTAGCACTCCATGCACATCATATATATATGTATATATGTATATATATTTATATTTATATATTGGACGCGTAATGGCCCATGAATTTCTCACGGTACCGCCTGCGGGTCTAACGGTACCGCCCGCCTAGAGCGGCGTTTCCACAGCGCCAGTGGGGAAATGCATTGGAAAATGCTCACGGTACCTCACGGTCACAGTACTGCCGCAGAAGAGGGTCCTCGGTCGGTCGGGCGCCGCCTCTGTCGACTAGCACTTACCATGCACATCATATATATATATGTATATATGTATATATATTTATATTTATATATTGGGCGCGTCATGGCCCATGAATTTCTCACAGTACCGCCTACGATTCTCACGGTACCACCCGCCTAAAGCGGCGTTTCCACAGCGCCAGTGGGGAAATGCATTGAAAATGCTCACGGTACCTCACGGTCACGGTACCGCCGCCGGAAGAGGGTCCTCGGTTGGTCGGGCGCCGCCTCTGTCACAGCGACTAGCACTTACTCCATGCACATCACATATATATGTATATATATATATATTTATATATTTGGGCGCGTCATGGCCCATGAATTTCTCGCGGTACCGCCTGCGATTCTCACAGTACCACCCGCCTAGAGCGGCGTTTCCACAGCGCCAGTGGGGAAATGCATTGAAAATGCTCACGGTACCTCACAGTCACGGTACCGCCGCAGAAGAGGGTCCTCGGTCGGTCGGGCGCCGCCTCTGTCGACTAGCACTCATGCACATCATATATATATGTATATATGTATATATATTTATATTTATATATTGGGCGCGTCATGGCCCATGAATTTCTCACGGTACCGCCTGCGATTCTCACGGTACCGCCCGCCTAGAGCGGCGTTTCCACAGGCGCCCGTAGGAAAATGCGTTGAAAATGCTCACGGTACCTCACGGTCACGGTACCGCCGCGGGAAAGAGGTCCTCGGTCGGTCGGGCGCCGCCTCTGTCAGCTGACACTCCATGCACATCATATATATATGTATATATGTATATATATTTATATTTATATATTGGGCGCGTAATGGGCCCATGAATTTCTCACGGTACCGCCTGCGATTCTCACGGTACCGCCCGCCTAGAGCGGCGTTTCACCAGCGCCAGTGGGGAAAATGCATTGAAAATGCTACACGGTCCCTCACGGTCATGGTACCGCCAGGGAAGAGGGTCCTCGGTCGGTCGGGCGCCGCCTCTGTCGACTAGCACTCGATGCACATCATATATATATGTATATATGTATATATATTTATATTTATATATTGGGCGCGTCATGGCCCATGAATTTCTCACGGTACCGCCTGCGATTCTCATGGTACCGCCCGCCTAGAGCGGCGTTTCCACAGCGCCAGTGGGGAAATGCATTGAAAATGCTCACGGTACCTCACGGTCACGGTCCCGCCGCGGAAGAGGGTCCTCGGTTGGTCGGGCGCCGCCTCTGTCGACTGGCACTCCATGCACATCACATATATATGTATATATATTTATCTTATACTCTAATCGCCGTGTCCTTTTGTTTGTATGTGTGTGGGGTCCGCACCAAGATTTATGGAAGGAGGGATGGTGGGAGAGTGGTATATGTGTTGTAGTAATAGTCGGTAGGTGGTGACGTGCAATTGTACTCGGTGGTCCTGCTCTACTTTCTCATACTCTAATCGCCGTATTCTGTCTGTGTGTGTGTCCGCACTTTCCCCTGAAGCTCGGGCGGGCCCTGAAGTGCTATATGGGTTGTTGTAATAGTTGGTTGGTGGTGACGTGCAATTGTACTCGGTGGTCCTGCTGTACTTCCCTATGAAAAGATATGCAGGGTGTCTATTTCTACCGGTGGCTGGTGGTTGAGGCGGGACTCTGCCATGTAGTAGAGCACATAGGCCTACACAAGGGTAGTGTACATGACAAGTTTCAGACCTGCAGCCCTCAAGCAAGAGAGAAATAAATTTTTAAAATGTCAATTGAAGTAACAAAAAGCCATTTCTCAACACTGGGTAAATAGAGAATCGGTTAGAGGCTCCATCTGGCGCAATAGTCCCAGGGTACCAAGGGTGTGCATCAACGTATGGAGGACCGATCCGATTTGGCGAAGTCCAAGGTCGTGATCAACCTCAACACCCAGTCCGTTGAAGACCATCTAATGGTCAGAGTTCGCCGGCGTCAAATCTTGGGAGACAGTCGAGCGGGACTCTGAGGCACGCACGCACACACGCAGACACATGGCATGGTCGAGAGCCACTAGAAGACCATGATGAAGATGGTAGCGACCGACTAACCCAAAGCCTTCTGTGTGAACACCATTGCACACAAGCTCACACGGAGCACCCACACAGATGCTTCTCACTGACACACACTGTGGCATATGTACTGGCACACGACTTGCGCTTTTCACTAGGGGCGAGCCGCGAAGCGGCGAGCCCGAAGGGGCGAGGCGCGCAGCGCGAGCCCGCTAGCGTCGCGAGCCGCGAAGCGGCGAGCGACCTAGCGCGTGAGCGCGCGCCGAAGGCGCGCGCGATCGCGCTAGTCCTATACTATAATCACCGTGTCTGTCTGTCTGTATGTCCGCACTTTCCCCTGAAGCTGGGCGGGCCCTGGAGGGGTGCTATATGGGTTGTTGTAATAGTTGATTGGTGGTGACGTGCAATTGCACTCGGTGGCCCTGCTGTACTTCCCTATGAAAAGATATGCAGGGTCTCTATATCTACCGGTGGCTGGGGGCTGGGGCGGGAGCCAGCTGGTGGGGCGTGTAGACCTGTACCAGGGTAGTGTACATGCCAAGTTTCAGACCTGCAGCCCTCAAGAGAAGAGAGAAATAAATTTTTGAAAGTTAATTTTTTTAAACAAAAATATGTTTCTCAATAGTGGGTTGATGGAATGCGGTGAAAAAGGTGGAGCGATGCTCCCGCTGTGCAGAGGGTGGTTGTACGCTAGCGCATTTTTTTGAAAAAAGAAAAATAAAAACAACCATATGGCGAGCCTATGAGTCGAACCACTGACGCATGTTTACGAGTCCGTTACCTAACCTACTTCGCCAATTCAATGGGCGTGCAACAAGACAAACAGGCTTATGTACGCTTAAGTGTTAATGCTTGCAACCCGATCCATTGTAACTGTAGGTAAACACAATGCTCATCGAACCTTCTAGAAATAGAATGTTTGTTCTGTTCAATTAACCGCGTGTAAACATGGATATCTCAACACTTGCCTATGGAGGCTGCCTAGAACAGAGTGCGATACTTCCAGCATGCCAAGGGAGTGCAGGCACTCAGTGCAAAATCTGATTTTGTGGCGTTCGAGGTCGAGATCGACTACAACACCCACAGCACCATGTACACGTCAGAGTGCGCCAGCACCAAATTGTCAGTGAACAGTCCATTACCACTCTGAGTACTCGCACATGCACGCACGTTCGCGCGCGCACGCAGCAGGCACGCACGCACTCACGCGCGCGCGCGCGCACGCACGCACGCACGCACGCACGCACGCACGCACGCACGCACGCACGCGGGTGTGGCGTTTGACTTGCTTAAATTAGAACTCCACCCTTACTACTTCGGGTAGCCTCGGGGCAGCAGCCCGGGACTTCTGGAGGCAGGTGGGGTGTGGTGTTTGACTTGCTTAAATAAGACCCCCCCCCCTCTACTTCACTAGCCTCGGGGCAGCGGCCCGGGACTTCGGGAGGCAGGTGGAGTGTGGCATTTGACTTGCTTGAATTAGACCCCCCCCTCTACTTCCGTAGCCTCGGGGCAGCCGCCCGGGACTTCTGGAGGCAGGTGGGGTGTGGCATTTGACTTGCTTAAATTAGACCCCCCCCCCCCCCCTCTACTTCAGTAGCCTCGGGGCAGCGGCCCGGGACTTCTGGAGGCAGGTGGGGTGTGGTGTTTGACTTGCTTAAATTAGACCCCCCCTCTGTACTTCACTAGCCTCGGGGCAGCGGCCCGGGACTTCGGGAGGCAGGTGGAGTTTGGCATTTGACTTGCTTTAATTAGACCCCCCCCCCTCTACTTCAGTAGCCTCGGGGCAGCGGCCCGGGACTTCTGGAGGCAGGTGGGGTGTGGTGTTTGACTTGCTGGAATTAGACCCCCCTCTCTACTTGATTAGCCTCGGGGCAGCGGCCGGGGACTTCTGGTGGCAGGTGGTGTGTGGTGTTTTACTTGCTTAAATTAGACCCCCCCCCCCCTTCCTACTTCGGTAGCCTCGGGGCAGCGGCCCGGGACTTCGGGAGGCAGGTGGAGTGTGGCATTTGACTTGCTTGAATTAGACCCCCCCTCTCTACTTCATTAGCCTCGGGGCAGCGGCCCGGGACTTCTGGAGGCACCTGGGGTGTGGTGTTTGACTTACGCCATGTTCATAGAACTTTCTAGAAATAGAATGTTTGCTCTGAACGATGTAGGTAACCGCGTGTAAACATGAATATTACAACACGTGGCTATGGAGGCTGCTTAGAACAGTGGTGCGATAGTTCAGCATGCCAAGGGAGTGCAGGCACTCAGTGCAAAATCTGATTTCGTGGCATTCGAGGTCGAGATCGACTACAACACCCCACAGCACCATGTACACGTCAGAGTGCGCCAGCGCCAAATTGTCAGTGAACAGTCCATTACCACTCTGAGTACTCGCACATGCACGCACGTGCGCGCGCGCAGGCACACACGCACGCGCACGCACGCACGCATGCACGCACGTACGCACGCACGCTCGCACGCACGCTCGCACGCACGCACGCACGCACGCACAGGCGCGCACCTGTCGCGTTTAAAACTAGGGGCGACGGGCGAGCCGCGCAAGCGGCGAGCCCGGAGGAGGCGAGGCGCGCAGCGCCGAGTCCGTTAGCGTCGCGAGCCGCGAAGCGGCGAGCGACCTAGCGCGTGAGCGCGCGCCGAAGGCGCGCGCGATCGCGCTAGTCTTATACTCTAATCGCCCTGTCTGTATCTGGGTCCGCACCTGGATCTCTCGAAGGAGGGATGGTAGGAGGGTGGTATATGTGTTGTAGTAATAGTCGGTAGGTGGTGACGTGCAATTGCGCTCGGTGGCCCTGCTGTACTTCCCTATGAAAAGATATACAGGGTTTCTATTGCTACTGGTGGCTGGGGGCTGGGGCGAGAGCCAGGTGGTGGGGCGCGTAGGCCTACCCACGGGTAGTGTGCACGCCGAGTTTCAGACCTGCAGCCCTCAAGACGAGAGAGAAATAAATTTTTGAAAAGTGAATTTAAGTAACAAAAATCTATTTCTCAACACTGGGACAATGGAGACTGGTGAGAATGGTGGCGCAATAGTCCCAGTGTACCAAGGGTATGCATGGACTTAGTGCAGGACTGATCCGATTTGGCGAAGTCCAAGGTCGTGATCGACTTCAACACCCAGTCAGTTGAAGACCATGTACTGGTCAGAGTGCGCCAGCGCCAAATTGTTAGAAAACAACCGAGCGGAGCTCTGAGACACGCGCACACACACACACACACACACACCTACACACACACACACACACATGGCATGGTCGAGAGCCACTAGAAGACCATGATGAAGATGATCAGCGACTTACTTTCTGCCCAACGCCTTCTGTGTGAACACCACTGCACACAAGCTCACACCCAGCACCCACACAGAGATGCTTCTCCTCACTGACACACACTGTGGCATATGTACTGGCACACGACTTGCGCTTTTCAGTAGGGGCGAGCCGCGAAGCGGCGAGCCCAAAGGAGGCGAGGCGCGCAGCGCCGAGGCCGCTAGCGTCGCGAGCCGCGAAGCGGCGAGCGACCTAGCGCGTGAGCGCGCGCCGAAGGCGCGCGCGAGCGCGCTAGTCCTATACTATAATCACCGTGTCTGTCTGTCTGTATGTCCGCACTTTCCCCTGAAGCTGGGCGGGCCCTGGAGGGGTGCTATATGGGTCACAGCAATGGTCGTGTGCACCTCACGTGCAATTGCACTCGGTGGCCCTGCTGTACTTCCCTATGAAAAGTTATGCCGGGTTTCTATTTCTACTGGTGGCTGGAGCTTGGGGAGGCGGCAAACAGGTGCGGCGCGTAGGCCTGCCCAAGGGTAGTGTACACGCCGAGTTTCAGACCTGCAGCCCTCAAGACGAGAGAGAAATAAATTTTTGAAATGTGAATTTAAGTAACAAAAATCGATTTCTCTTTACTGGGTCAATGGAGACTGGTGAGAGCAGTGGCGCAATAGTGCCAAGGTACCAAGGGTGTGCATGGACTTAGTGGAGGACTGATCCGATTTGGCGAAGTCCAAGGTCGTGATCGACCTCAACACCCAGTTCGTTGAAGACCATGTACTGGTCAGAGTGCGCCAGCGCCAAATTGTTAGAAAACAGTCCAGTGGGACTCTGAGGCACACACATGGCATCGTCGAGAGCCACTAGAAGACCATGATGAAGATGGTCAGCGACTTACTGCCCAACGCCTTCTGTGTGAACACCACTGCACACAAGCTCACACCCAGCACCCACACAGAGATGCTGCTCACTGACACACACTGTGGCATATCTACTGGCACACGACTTGAGCTTTTCACTAGGGGCGAGCCGCGAAGCGGCGAGCCCAAAGGAGTCGAGGCGCGCAGCGCCGAGCCCGTTAGCGTCGCGAGCCGCGAAGCGGCGAGCGACCTAGCGAGTGAGCGCGCGCCGAAGGCGCGCGCGATCGCGCTAGTATACTCTAATCGCCGTGTCTGTTTGTGTGTATGTATGTGGGTCCGCACCTGGGTCTCTGGAAGGAGGGACGGTAGGAGGGTGGTATATGTGTTATAGTAATAGTCGGTAGGTCGTGACGTGCAATTGCACTCGGTGGCCCTGCTGTACTTCCCTATGAAAATATATGCAGGGTTTCTATTTCTACTGGTGGCTGGAGCCTGGGGAGGGAGCAAACAGGTGGGGCGCGTAGGCCTGCCCGAGGGTAGTGTACACGAACAGTTTCAGACCTGCAGCCCTCAAGACGAGAGAGAAATAATTTTTTGAAATGTGAATTTAAGTAACAAAAATCGACTTCTCAACACTGAGTCGATGGAGACTGGTGAGAACTGTGGTGCGATTGTCCCAGTGTACTAAGGGTGTGTACGGACTTAGTGCAGGACCAATCCGATTTGGCGAAGTCCAAGGTCGTGATCGACTTCAACACCCAGTCTGTTGAAGACCATATACTGGTCAGAGTGCGCCAACGCCAAATTGTTAGAAAACAGTCGAGCGGGACTCTGAGGCACACACACACACATGGCATGGTCGAGAGCCACTAGAAGACCATGATGAAGATGGTCAGCGACTTACTGCCCAATGCCTTCTGTGTGAACACCACTGTACACAAGCTCACACCCAGCACCCACACAGAAATGCTTCTCACTGACACACACTGTGGCATATGTACTGGCACACGACTTGGGCTTTTCATTAGGGGCGAGCCGCGAAGCGGCGAGCGACCTAGCGCGTGAGCGCGCGCCGAATGCAGGGTTTCTATTTCTACTGGTGGCTGGAGCCTGGGGAGGGAGCAAACAGGTGGGGCGCGTAGGCCTGCCCGAGGGTAGTGTACACGAACAGTTTCAGACCTGCAGCCCTCAAGACGAGAGAGAAATAATTTTTTGAAATGTGAATTTAAGTAACAAAAATCGACTTCTCAACACTGAGTCGATGGAGACTGGTGAGAACTGTGGTGCGATTGTCCCAGTGTACTAAGGGTGTGTACGGACTTAGTGCAGGACCAATCCGATTTGGCGAAGTCCAAGGTCGTGATCGACTTCAACACCCAGTCTGTTGAAGACCATATACTGGTCAGAGTGCGCCAACGCCAAATTGTTAGAAAACAGTCGAGCGGGACTCTGAGGCACACACACACACATGGCATGGTCGAGAGCCACTAGAAGACCATGATGAAGATGGTCAGCGACTTACTGCCCAACGCCTTCTGTGTGAACACCACTGTACACAAGCTCACACCCAGCACCCACACAGAAATGCTTCTCACTGACACACACTGTGGCATATGTACTGGCACACGACTTGGGCTTTTCATTAGGGGCGAGCCGCGAAGCGGCGAGCGACCTAGCGCGTGAGCGCGCGCCGAAGGCGCGCGCGAGCGCGCTAGTCTTATACTCTAATCGCCCTGTCTGTTTGTGTGTATGTATGTGGGTCCACACCTGGATCTCTCAAAGGAGGGACGGTGGGAGGGTGGTATATGTGTTATAGTAACAGTCAGTAGGTGGTGACGTGCAATTGCACTCGGTGGCCCTGCTGTACTTCCCTATGAAAGGATATGCAGGGTTTCTATTGCTACTGGTGGCTGGGGGCTGGGGCGCGAGCCAGGTGGTGGGGCGCGTAGGCCTACCCAAGGGTAGTGTGCACGCCGAGTTTCAGACCTGCAGCCCTCAAGACAAGAGAGAAATAAATTTTTGAAAAGTGAATTTAAGTAACAAAAATCTATTTCTCAACACTGGGTCAACGGAGACTGGTGAGAATGGTGGCGCAATAGTCCCAGTGTACCAAGGGTATGCATGGACTTAGTGCAGGACCGATCCGATTTGGCGAAGTCCAAGGTCGTGATCGACTTCAACACCCAGTCAGTTGAACACCGTGTACTGGTCAGAGTGCGCCAGCGCCAAATTGTTAGAAAACAGTCGAGAGGGACTCTGAGGCACGCACACACACACACACACACACACACACATGGCATGCTCGAGAGCCACTAGAAGACCATGATGAAGATGGTCAGCGACTTACTGCCCAACGCCTTCTGTGTGAACACCACTGCACACAAGCTCAGCACCCAGCACCCACACAGAGATGCTTCTCACTGACACACACTGTGGCATATGCACTGGCACACGACTTGGGCTTTTCACTAGGGGGCGAGCCGCGAAGCGGCGATCCCAAAGGAGGCGAGGCGCGCAGCGCCGAGCTCGGTAGCGTCGCGAGCCGCGAAGCGGCGAGCGACCTAGCGCGTGAGCGCGCGCCGAAGGCGCGCGCGAGCGCGCTAGTCCTTTACTATAACCACCGTGTGTGTCTGTCAGTGTGTCCGCAGTTTCTTCTCGAGCTGGGCGAAGCCCACGAGGGTGGTATATGCGCCAACCTATTAGTCCCGTGTCCAGGTCGTGCCTCCCCACTCGATGGTCCTGCTGTACTTCCCTATGAAAAGATACGCCAGGTTTCTATTTCTACTGGTGGCTGTGGGTTGGGACGGGAGCCATGTGGTGGGGCGTGTAGGCCTACGCAAGGGTAGTGTACACGCCAAGTTTTAGACCTGCAGCCCTCAAGATGAGAGAGAAATAAATTTTTGAAAGTTAATCTTTTAAAACAAAAATCAGTTTCTCAACACTGGGTTGATGGAATGAGGTGAAAAAGGTGGAGCGATACTCCCACTGTATGGAGGCGGTTGTACGTCACCGCATTTTTTTGAAAAAAAGAAAAATAAAAACAACCACACGGCGAGGCTAGGAGTCGAACCACAGACGCGTGTTTATGAGACCGTTACCTAACCAACTTCACCAATGCAATGTGGGCGAAACGAAACAAATGTGCTTATGTACACTTAGGTAAGCATTGGCCTCTCGATCCATAGGTAAATACCACGTTCATAGAACCTTCTAGAAATAGAATGTTTGTACAATGTAACTGTGTGTAAACATGAATATTACAACACTTGCCTATGAAGCCTGCTTAGAACAGTGGTGCGATACTTCCAGCATGCCAAGGGAGTGCAGGCACTCAGTGCAAAATCTGATTTCGTGGCGTTCGAGGTCGAGATCGACTACAACACCCACAGCACCATGTACACGTCAGAGTGCGCCAGCGCCAAATTGTCAGTGAACAGTCCATTACCACTCTGAGTACTCGCACATGCACGCACGTGCGCGCGCGCAGGCACACACGCACGCGCACGCACGCACGCACGCACGCACGCACGCACGCACGCACGCACGCACGCACGCACGCACGCACGCACGCACGCACGCACGCACGCACGCACGCACGCACGCACGCACGCACGCACGCACGCACTGGCGCGCACCTGTCGCGGTTCAGACTCGGGGCGACGGGCGAGCCGCGCAAGCGGCGAGCCCGGAGGAGGCGAGGCGCGCAGCGCCGAGCCCGTTAGCGTCGCGAGCCGCGAAGCGGCGAGCGACCTAGCGCGTGAGCGCGCGCCGAAGGCGCGCGCGATCGCGCTAGTTTACTTTAAGCGCGGAGGACGGAGGGTTACTCGGCTAGCTAGTGGTTGGGTACTACAACCATTAAAACACCTCCGCCATCCCTTGACCGGGCACAACTTTTGGGCCGCTATCATCTCGCCTCTCGCTCACTCATTCGTTGTTTTCAACGCCTTCCAGCGGCCGTCTTGAGGATCGCATTGTGCTGCTCCCATGCATTGCGCATTGCTCATGAATGATGGTGTGACGTCGGAGACGCTCCCAATCTCACCGTTTTTCTTTCGGGAGCCAGAGAGAACAAAAATTGGGTGAGCGCGTTCCGTTGCATTTTGCAGCCGTGTCTGTGTGTGTGTGTGTGTGTGTGTCTGCTTGATTTTCTTTTATTTTTAGGCGTCGTGGCGTGCGCTGCAGAGGCTATGCTGCATCAGTCAAATATCAGCAGTGAAACAAGGGGACGATCACGCACGCTTCAAGCAAAGATTCGCGCTCGGCCTGAAACGAATGCAAGAGTGTTTGCTAATCGGTGTCGATTCGGTCCCTCGCGAGACGGGGGCGCGCTGAAAGAGACAGCAGACAGGAGACACCGATCGATGGCGTCAACGTCAGAAATCGTGTGATTTAACCGCTGAGAGTACAACTCCTTTATTTCGAAGAACCCAAGCCCTTCACCCAAGCGTCAGGGGACGCGCTAACGAACCAACATCGAACCGAAAGATGCGGAACCCAAGGCTTCCCACCGTTACACCCAACGACTGCTTCAAATGCCTTCTTTGAAACCTTCATTCCACGCCAATTTCTAGCACTTTGCAATTTCTTTCTTGTTTTTCGAGCGTCTGCAGACCAACGCATACGAGTGGAAGGCTGACTTATACCGCTCCGAGTAGCGCAAGTGGAACGGGAAGTCCTTGATTCGGGCGAGAATACGGTCCAGCTCCGTCTTCTTACCGCGAACCAGTTTGGGGGCGCAGACTGAACGCATTCAAATTAGATGAACCAGTAAGTACTGTACGTAAGGAATTTTCAAATCCCCCCTTCGAGTGCGGACGCGGCGCACCTTGTCCCGCTCCGCAGTTGGCGGTCCTCTTGACGACGTGCTTGGCGTTGGCGTGGAACCAGCGCCGCATGGACACGCTGCCTCGACCGCACTCCACCTCGACGGGCAGCACGGCGCCGGGAAGTGTAGTCAGCATCGAGTTCATCGTCTTGCAGCCCGTGGTGGAGGGCGGCTGCGGCACGCGGACGGGCGCGTCGAATGCCGCGACGGTGACGGGCATGCGCTTGTTCTTCTTCTTCTGTTTGTAGACGGTGTAGCCGCAGGCCAGCTCCGACTCGGCGACCAGCGTTCGCTCGACCTTGAACTTGCCCGCCGACTGGGGCCAGAGCGCCCCGCTCGGCTGCTTCTTCAGCGCCGCTTTTACGACTCGGGCGCGGTTCTGCTCGGTGAACTTCTTTGCGCACTCCTTCGGAGGGGGCCTTTGCAAACCCAGCCCCGCTTCGTTCAGGCCCACCGACGCCAGCAACACCACACCGCCGACAAGAGACAGGCGCATGTCGTGCTTTTTTGGCGGGATTGAGAAAAGTCAGAAGGGAACTGCGACTGCAAATCAACGCGGAAGACCCCGACTTTTGTAAGCACTCCGCGAAAGTGCGTTGTTCTCCTCTGCGAGTATTTTTACACGCGCACAAAATACGCCTCTGTTGTCGTTGCACTGACGGTGCTGGTGCATGACATTTCCGAATGGGGGAAACGGCGGCGGCGGCGGACCAAAAGGCGCACTCGTCGTTCTAGAGCGCAGTGCGCACCTAGGTAGCCAATTTAGGGTTTGCATTGGGTAGAGTGACAGGAGGATAGCGCTAGCAGGATAATGTTACAGAGCTTCCGGGAAAAAGAGCTCAAATCTCAAAGAGCGGGCTCGTATCTTCAGCATTCGAAAATACCCGTATAACCCGCAGTAAATGCAGTGGATGCGACACAACATGAGTGCAAATAGAAACTACAGCATGAGTGCATCCATACGGGCAGCTGCCCTAGGAGTGACATCTATCTATAGTCAAGCGAATAGCGTGCGCGCGTAGGGGGTCACTACCGCTCATATGCGTCCGCCGAGTCCGCGCGTTGCACACTTTCCATTCCATGTTCTTTGTCAGTTAAAGTAGGGTTTAGGACTTTTAAGGCTGATTCACAATTAACGGTCTTCCCATCGGTCTCGGTCTCGGTCTCGGTCTCGGTCTTCGCGTCGGTCTCGGTCTCGGTCTCGGACTTTTTGACCCATGCCAAATTGACGACGCGTTGCCTCCGGTCTTTCAATGATCTTCGGTTAAATGCGCGCCTGTCAGCGTATTAAAGAGCGTACTGTGGCCCTTGTTTTCGACCTGTTCATTTTTATGCGACTTCCGTAGGAAACAAAAAAAGCACACGCAGTAGACGACGGGAACGCACTACCACCAGACAAACAGACAGACATTGTGCGGCAGACGCAGACCGCCGCCAGCGCTTCTGGCCGCCGCCAGGGGCGCGGACGCCGCTACAGGAGCTGTCGTCAGCGCCGCCGTCGACACCGTTGCCGCTGCTGCCGACGCTTTCGCTGCCGCTGCCGCTTTTGCCGACGCTTAAAGAAAAAGTAGGACAATGCCGTCGAGCCCGTCCACCTTGACGTATGCAATGGCGGCGCAGATTTTCCCGCCGCCGTGTCTTTAGAGACGTGCAGCCATGCCCGCCGCCGCCGTTATTTTTTGGATTTTTGGTATAAGAGCAGTCTTCAATTATCCAAGGAGACGGCGCCGCCTCCACCTGTTGAATACGACGCATCGTAAACTCTTCCTTGTTTTCAATTTCGGCTAATTTCCTAGTCGCTTTACGCTTATGCGAATACCGACAAATTCTTTGAGGGTGACGGCTATAGTAAAGCGTGACTACGGTAGCGCGCGCGTTCAACACGAGACCGCTGAAGACCGATGAAGACCGGAGCAAATGTTCAAAGTTCCCAACATCGTCGGTCTCGGTCTCGGTCTTCGCATCGGTTTTAGCTGTTTTGGATGGGAAGACCGCGACCGAGACCCAGACCGCGACGGTTGGGAAGACCGTTAATTGTGAATCAGCCTTAAGGCTAGTAGGCTTTACGGCCACATCCTACACCATGGAGTTGGTGGCCAAGGCGACTTCGACCTTGCTCGGGAAAGCCGATTCCATCCATTGACCACTTTGGACAGCTACTGTTTACGTGCACAGATTCAGTGAACCTGAAATCACCATGCGCCAAATATGTAATGCTATGCGCCAAAAAGTCCGCGCCAAAAAGTTACGCGCCAAAAAGTCCGCGCCAAATAGTCCTCATACTGTTAAAGTATGTTACGAAGGTCACTGTGACTGAGTGAGAGGCGACAATGGGCTCTTTCAGCTAAGTGTGAGATGAAGCTTCGGTTTGAACGGCGCAAAACGGAAGTTTTGTTTTGAATTCTTGTGCCGCTTCATGGATCAGCTGGAAATCGGGGCAACTGGCAGAGGAAGAAGTTATTTTGGCCATAACCGTTTGATTACGAGAATCGGCTTGTTCTGCAAAATTAAACTGATTCTGAACTTATTGCTGCATTTTTTCAACATACTCTCCATATGGGCCGCGAACGGTCTGCTCAGATCAGAAGGCATTACACTTACGATCTACGCGATATAACAAGCGCATGATATCGTCAATATAGCCCACCAGCTATGAAGCTACGAAGCTTGTTTGAAGTGGCGTCAACCCATTTAGGTTTAGGACTGCAACGCCGGATTCACCTTTACCTTTACACTCCGCTGACCCTTCGTTCAGTGCGTTCGATATCTTAGGGCGCGTCCCAACACGGCCTAGAGCGACTTCGGTGCGTTCGACACTGAGAGTGGGGCGCGAGAGGCCTCGTTGAAGACACGGAGTGCACTGTCACGCTGTGACACTTTACAAGCGTTGCGCTCGCTCGCCTTGCGTCGCCCAAGCAATTATATAGATACCACGATGAGAGATGAACACAGACGTGGGTGCGAGGGGCTGGCGCGGCGACCGCCCGCCCGCCCGCCCGCGTGAGAACTCGGTGGGGGGCTCGTAAAAGGGATGACGTCATCAGCCCTCCTGGCCGAAATCGTCGCTGAACTTCTGGATGCGGCCCAAGTCATCGTCGTTCACGGTCGGCTTCTGCATCGACAGGGAACGGAGCACGTCGTTCTGCAACAACGGTCGAACGTCACTGTGCGACCAACCCAGTACAGCGTCTACAGGAACATATAGCGCTGCATGACAGCAGTAGCGAACCTTGGTGACGATGGGCTCGGCCAGCTTCTCTCCTGGCACGTCGAGCCAGGACATGGGCTCGGCGCCCCGGTCCCCAGGACTGCAGGGCGTCAGCATGTCGTGCACGATCACCGTCGGGTCGGCCGGGGAGGGAGCGCTCACCTGCAGAGAGATGTTTTGTTCAAACAGGCAGGAGGAGGCACGAGCGAGCAGGCAGGCAGACACGCACGCACCCTCTTGAAATGCGTGGCCGTCTGGACCTGCGCACCGGCTGCATGAGCGCGTCTCTGACGACGTTCGCGATGTCGCTACCCGAGTAGCTGCAAGCGGTCGTCCGGTCGATACAGCACACGCACTGACGGGTACGCACGCACGCACGCACACACGCACGCACGCACCCGTCGGTCTTCTTGCCCAGCTCTTCGAAGTCGGCGTCGGTGAGCGCGTGCGGAGTCGTGCCGAAGTTCAGACGGAACATCTCACTGCGGGCCGGCGCCTCGGGCAGTGGGATGTAGATTCGCTTCTTCACCGGGAACGCGCCAGAACGTGTGCACAACTCTTGTCTCTCCCAGTTCTCTTACCTCGAATCGTCGTCTGATGGCCGCATCGAGCACCCAGGGAATATTCGTGGCGCCCCAGCACGAGAATGCCGTCCATGTCGTTGCCCACGCCTGCGCGAGGGGGTGCGTTCAGTGAGTGAGACCCAAATAGGTACCCCCCCCCCCCCAAAGGGTACCCTGCATCTGGACGAGGAATTCGGTCTCGATTCGGCGGGCCGATTCGCTCCTCGTTGTCCGACCGGCTGGAGCAGAGCGAGTCGATCTCGTCGATGAAGACGATCGAGGGCTTGTGGTCGCGCGCCAGTTGGAACAGATTCTTGACCAGTCTGCAATTGGCATGGAAATGCTAGCCCAAAGTGCGTACGTAACTACTTTTGAATTTGGTTGTTGTGAAGGTTGTGTGGGAGTTGAGTGATTGGGTTGATATTAGAGTATGTGATGGGTATAGAGTTTATTGGGTAGGTTTTGGGTGGTGTGTGTGGTAGTGTTGTTTTGTTAGTGTGGGTGGTTATATTGTAAGTGTGGTTGTGTTTGTTTGGTTGGAGGAGGTGTGTGGAGGGAGAAGAGGTGGAGTTGGTGTGGGTTGGTGTGTTGGTGGGAGGGGGAGGGGTGGGGTTGTTGTAGGGGGTATAGGGTTGATGTTGATTGTGGTGGTGGTTTGGTTTTTGTTGGTGGTGGTGTTTGTTGTTTTTTGTTGTTTGGTGTTTTGTGTTATATTTGTTTTTTTGTTTGTTATATTATTGTTTGGTGTGGTTTTGGGGGGTTTGTTTTTGTGGTTGGTTTTGAGAGTGTTTGTTGTTGGTGGTTATAGGTTTGTGGGTATTTTGTAGAGTTTTTTGGGAATGTGTGTTGTTTATTGTTTTTTTTAATATTATTTTGGTTTGGGAGGTTTTTTGTATGTTTGTTTATGTGTGTTTGTTGGGGGTTTGTTTTGGGTTTTTGTGTATGTTGTATGGTGGTGGGTTGTGGGATTTGTGTGGGGTTTTTTATTTGTATGGGTTAGGTATAGTTTGGGTATGTGTGGTGTAGAATTGGTAGGTGTTGAGTAGATTTATGGTTTGGTTGGTGGTTGGAGGGTTGGAGAATTTTTGAGTGTGTGTATGGGTTATGGGGTTTTGGTGGTGTTGTTATAGTTTTTTATGTTAGGTGTTGGTTTTTAGGTGTTTGTTTTGGTTGTATTTTGTGGTTTTTTTTTTATGTTTGGGTTGTTGTTTGGGTGTTGTGTTGTTTTATATTTTTAGTGTGTGTATTGGGTGATGGGGTGTATTTTGTGGTTGGTGGTGTGGGGGGGGGGGGGTATTATTTTTGTTGGTTTGTGATCATTACATTCTAAAAGCATAGCTGTAGAAGCCTGAAGTCAGGGGGGTCTGAAGCCAGGGGGGGGGGGTCTCTGGGGATGTCGAAAGGGGGTCGAGAGCCATCCCGGGTAGAATGTCCGGGATAGGAAATTGTGGAGGGGAGGGCAAAATCGAAGATTTTGCACCAATATAGCGGGTAATTGGGTAGTTTTTGTTGTCAAAAATGGTTCAAAATACGGCCTAAATAGCACTTTCAAGGTGTTTTTGGGTCACGCTATAGTGAAAAGGAAACAAAACCACTCATCTTCAGCCAATTTTTTTCAATATTGATAGAGGGTTTCCCGCAAATTATCCAGGATGGCGATGGCCAGGGGGCGTTGCTCCCGCAAAAAAAAACGGGATGGCCACCCTAGACCCCTCTCTTCTCCACTGAGCCCACCTAGGCCTTCCCCGCACCCTCATTCATTGCCCAAGCATCCTTGCCCATGCGTATATGCTGGTCGTTGCAGACGAGGCGCAGGGGGACAAGCAGAAGGAGTCGATTCGTTCCAAGTGCGTCACCTACCTAGAGCGGGCCGAGAAGCTGAAGAAGTACTTGAAGGACGGCAAGCCGGACAAGAAGAAGCCGGTGAAGGCCCAGAGCGAGGACAACGGCGACAACAAGTCCGACTCCGACTCAGAGGACCCCGAGAGAAAGAAGCTCCAGGACCGACTCCAAGGTGCTCCCGTTCTGTTGTCACCATCTACCTGCTGGCTGACGCCCCATTTGGAAGGGGTGGGCGTAACTCTCGGTGCACTATTTGGAGGGGCGCAACTCTAACACTCTGCTAGTGTGAGAACAAGTCCGGCACTTGCTTGCACTGCGACTTGGGGGGGGGCTGCATCGAGAAAGCGTAGGTATAATACGTTTAACTCTTTACTCTTTGCCGAACTACTTAGGTGGTATGCCGTTTTCCAGGCGCGATAGTGATGGAGAAGCCGAACGTGCGCTGGGACGACGTGGCTGGACTGGAGGGCGCCAAGGAGGCGCTCAAGGAGGCCGTAATCTTGCCCATCAAGTTCCCACATCTATTCACCGGTGAGCGAATTCTGGTGGACTTTGCGGGCCCTTCCCCTGACTTGCCTACTGGGTCGGGTTCAAGCG
Organism: Paralinhomoeus sp. GSCO2_6; assembly: GCA_030248085.1. Classification (NCBI taxonomy): domain Eukaryota; kingdom Metazoa; phylum Nematoda; class Chromadorea; order Monhysterida; family Linhomoeidae; genus Paralinhomoeus; species Paralinhomoeus sp. GSCO2_6. The sequence continues at coordinate 59,759 of JASAMY010002057.1, read as the reverse complement.
CGCCTGGTCTGACTCATCTGACCGTGAGGAGAAGGCTGAACAGCCCCCCCCCCCCGCACGCGCATAAACGTGATCACGATGCAATTATTTCTAGCCAAACTAAAGGCTCTGCACCGGCACGTTTTTTTGCAGTGCCTGTACAATTTGCTGGTTTGTGGGGGTGTATTTGGAGGGAGGGGAGTGCTGCAGCCCTGAGCATCACCCCTTGCACCCTAGTCCCCCCAGGCGAATTGGAGACTACGTGTGCTGCGAATCACTTTCACTTCTCCGCCAATCCGCCTCGCTACCAAACATTCCCGCGGTGCGCCCATTGCATTCAGCTCTCTTTTGGTACAGATAGCTTAGTCACTGTACACAACTACAGATCACGAAGCGCAAATCTCGCGAGTGCGTATTCCTTTCTATCGATAATGTCATTATTCGCCTTGGCGTTGTCTTTCTCGTGACACCGCATTGTTGGAGTATAATATCACCGGAGGCGCATGGTGCTGGCAAGGGTTCAGAGCTGGTGCGAGGCAATACCGGGGTGGGTGTAGGCGCCGACGGCGGTCTTGTGCGCCCTGGCGACGAGCTCCATGTCTTCCTCCTTGATCAGATAGAGGCTGAGCGCGTAGAGCAGGGGCGAGACCAGCACCTGGCCGTGCGCCAGCAGCATCGCGCCCAGATAGTACTCCCTGGGCAGGCCCTGCCAGGTCCAGGTCACTAGCAATGGCACGTAGTAGCTGGCGCTAAAAGGCGGTGTAGGATGGGCGCCTATTAAGGCCGACAAAAAAAAACTTATAATCATGGCACCCGTCCTCGCCTTCTGGCAACTTGCAAGATGAATGGAATGGAAAGCCAGACAGACTGGGAAAATGTTCACGTGTATCCGATCTCCGCCTTAATGCATGCAGCTATGTCATGCGTCTTGCCAGACAGCAAGGATGGATGCCAGAATCGGTCTTGAGAGAGACACACGCACCTGAGCATGATGCAGACGACGACCCATCGGGCCCTGAACAGGCCGAGCGCCTCGAAGACGAGCGGATTCCGGTAGAGCATGAAGAGGATCTTGGAGTAGGCGTAGAGCATGAAGATGGAGGGTATGGCGTAGCTGAGCACTGCGAAGTACGTGAGGAAGCGGAGGCCGTCGGCGTTGAGGGCCCACACGCAGCTGGCGTAGTCCTCGGAGTAGACGGCGATGCTCCAGTTGGTGACGGCCGGCAGGCAGAGCACCGCGGCCAGCACCCACGAGACGCAGCAGATCATGCAGGGCGAGAGGCCGAACAGCTGGTCGTAGTGGATGCGCGCGAACGCGATCAGGTGCACGCCCGCGATGCACAACACCATGAAGTTGGTCACCGACCACACGGTCGCCGTCAGGAACGCCTGGAACGCACGAGCACCCACCCTGGCATCTCTAGCTGTCTACCTTCACGCTCCGTCCCCCAGTCGTACAACTAACCAGATTTTTTGGGCTGCAAGGGTAATTTGGCTGCTGTTTTACTCTTGTGAAACACTAAAAAGGACACCCAAAACGCGCTATCTTCTGGTTGGAGGTCAATCTGGAACGGTTAGAAAACCTTGGACATCCCCCCCCCCCAAGAAACCGTCACACACAATGCACGTACGTATGAACCCACTGCATATGAGAACTCACAATGAAGCGAATGAGCAGCTCTTGCCCGACGAGCTGCTGTCCCGTCCAGAGGTCGTAGACGGTGGGCGGCAGGAGCAGCGTGCAGCAGACGAGATTCGTGAAGGCCAGGTGGCCGATAAAGTGACTGCTGATGGTCGACTTGTGCAGCTTCTTGACTGCGATCAGCGCCAGCAGCAGGAAGTTCATGGCCAGTCCTCCGGTCGTCAGCAGGCCGAACGCGAGCGCCCACGTCTGCGACGAGCTCGACGCAGGGCCAGCTTTGCCCGTGCTCGTGCCATTGCCGTCCAGGCCCGACCAGGGCGCGTCCTGCGTCGTGAGCTCCTCCATGTGTCTTCCCTGGATCTCCTGAAGAGGGCGGGCGAGCCTAAGCAGTGTACGGCTCTCGGCAGAGGAGTGGGTGCGTCGCCGTCGTCGGCAGGGGGCGCCACACGGGCGCGCCGAAAGGCTCTCGCCGCCCGCTAGCCAGCCAGAGGGCTTCTTCCCCGAAGATGGGGGCCGCCCGACCGACGACGACAACGATACACGGCGCTGGTGGGCTGGGCTGGCGCCAGCTTGGCCGCTCGTCGTGAGAGAGCTGGGGCACCTTCCACCCCCCCCCCCCCCCCCCAGCCGCCATCCGGAACAGACAGTCGGCATTCATTCCGACGGGACGTCGGCCCGCCCGCACTTCCAGAGAGAGCATAGAGACTGGTCGGGTCGACTCGGCTGGGGCTCCATCGATTCCGTTCGTGCGTGCGTCCCGCCAGTCCGTCCTTTCGCAACTCTGATCGCCGCGGGCGGGCTAGCAAGCCAGCTAGCCGCTAACGAAATGGGCGCGCGCCGGCCGGTAATTGAAGGGTGGGGCCCGCCCCACCCGACATTGCCGATTTGCGCAGCGCAACGCAGCCGACGCAGCAGCTGGCGTACTCGAGAAGCGCTATGAATGACGCAGCTGTCAATGGCTAGGTGGAAATTAGCTGATTACGTTCGCTCAACGCTGCCTGGGTAACCATACATGTGTGGCGAGGGCGTTTTACGTAGAGAGCTTCCGGATCAGGCTAGCTAGCACCTACCACTGCAATGAATGCGTATGGCGCTTCAGTCGTGTATCACGTATGTATGGTATGAAACGGTTCAATCAATCACAACAGCGTACCTGTGATTTCCCAAAGGAGTTGGAGGGGATGTTTTTGCTCTTAGTTGCAAAATTATCTATTCGCTGCTTTCACCAATACTTTGGCTATAGACTGGCACTGCAAAAGCAACAAATGCATCTTGCTCTCAAAATGTGACGCATACCGTAAACCCTATAATTAGCCCCCCCCCATGAAAAATGTTGCTTTTCAGACGATGGTCCATTTTAGGAGGGGGCGTAATTATAGAGGGGGGGGGGCTTATAAATTCAAAGTGGTCTTGGGAGGGTGTAACAATTATAAGTGGGCTAAATATATGGTTTACGGTATTAAGCAATTTGTCTTGAGCCTAAAAGGCTCAACAAAGAATTGAGTCAACAAACACTCGAGTGGCTCATGGCTGGGTGGGTTTCCAATGCGTAGTGAAGGAAGCCGTGAAAGTCGCACGCACGCACAGATCAGACATGCAGATTGCCGCGTATGGACGCTGGCTCGCGTTGTAGGCAAGCGGAAGCCGTGGCGGGGCATCCTGCTGTTCGGCCCCCCGGGCACGGGCAAGTCGTACATCGCGAAGGCGGTGGCCACGGAGGCGGGCAACTCCACCTTCTTCTCCGTCTCCAGCAGCGACCTCGTCTCCAAGTGGCTCGGAGAGAGCGAGAAGTCAGCATACGCACTACTTTGACAGTATTTTGACAGGACCACCCAGCACTAGACAGTGAGTAACAAGCACGTGTAGGCGGGTGATAGACGAGCACATCGTCATTGCCCATAAGGAGCCGTACCCAGGTGGGATTGTAAACTCGTTTGAGTTTGGACCCGATCACGATAGGGCTCTAGAGTTATTCAAGCGCCAATGGGTCAAAGCTCACGATGGGTGCTCGCGCACACAACGCTTTCAACAATGCATACTCCAAAGAATTTGGTGTTTAAAAGTAGTTACGTACGCACTTTGGGCTAGCATTTCCATGCCAATTGCAGACTGGTCAAGAATCTGTTCCAACTGGCGCGCGACCACAAGCCCTCGATCGTCTTCATCGACGAGATCGACTCGCTCTGCTCCAGCCGGTCGGACAACGAGAGCGAATCGGCCCGCCGAATCAAGACCGAATTCCTCGTCCAGATGCAGGGTACCCTTTGGGGGGGGGGGGGTACCTATTTGGGTCTCACTCACTGAACGCACCCCCTCGCGCAGGCGTGGGCAACGACATGGACGGCATTCTCGTGCTGGGCGCCACGAATATTCCCTGGGTGCTCGATGCGGCCATCAGACGACGATTCGAGGTAAGAGAACTGGAGAGACAAGAGTTGTGCACACGTTCTGGCGCGTTCCCGTGAAGAAGCGAATCTACATCCCACTGCCCGAGGCGCCGGCCCGCAGTGAGATGTTCCGTCTGAACTTCGGCACGACTCCGCACGCGCTCACCGACGCCGACTTCAAAGAGCTGGGCAAGAAGACCGACGGGTGCGTGCGTGCGTGTGTGCGTGCGTGCGTGCGTACCCGTCAGTGCGTGTGCTGTATCGACCGGACGACCGCTTGCAGCTACTCGGGTAGCGACATCGCGAACGTCGTCAGAGACGCGCTCATGCAGCCGGTGCGCAAGGTCCAGACGGCCACGCATTTCAAGAGGGTGCGTGCGTGTCTGCCTGCCTGCTCGCTCGTGCCTCCTCCTGCCTGTTTGAACAAAACATCTCTCTGCAGGTGAGCGCTCCCTCCCCGGCCGACCCGACGGTGATCGTGCACGACATGCTGACGCCCTGCAGTCCTGGGGACCGGGGCGCCGAGCCCATGTCCTGGCTCGACGTGCCAGGAGAGAAGCTGGCCGAGCCCATCGTCACCAAGGTTCGCTACTGCTGTCATGCAGCGCTATATGTTCCTGTAGACGCTGTACTGGGTTGGTCGCACAGTGACGTTCGACCGTTGTTGCAGAACGACGTGCTCCGTTCCCTGTCGATGCAGAAGCCGACCGTGAACGACGATGACTTGGGCCGCATCCAGAAGTTCAGCGACGATTTCGGCCAGGAGGGCTGATGACGTCATCCTTTTTACGAGCCCCCCACCGAGTTCTCACGCGGGCGGGCGGGCGGGCGGGCGCCGCGCCAGCCCCTCGCACCCACGTCTGTGTTCATCTCTCATCGTGGTATCTATATAATTGCTTGGACGACGCAAGGCGAGCGAGCGCAACGCTTGTAAAGTGTCACAGCGTGACAGTGCACTCCGTGTCGCCAACGAGGCCGGCCACTCGCGCCTCACTCTCAGTGTCGAACGCATCGAAGTCGCTCTAGGCCGTGTTGGGAGTTGGGACTAAGATATCGAACGCACTGAACGAAGGGTCAGCGGAGCGTAAAGGTGAATCCAGTGTTGCAGTCCAAACCTAAATGGGTTGACGCCACATCAAACGGGCTTCGTAGCTTCATAGCTGGTGGGCTATATTGACGATATCATGCGCTTGTTATATCGCATAGATCGTAAACGTAATGCCTTCTGAGCAGACCGTTCGCGGCCCATATGGAGAGTATGTTGAAAAAATGCAGCAATAAGTTCAGAAGCAGTTAAAATTTTGCAGAACAAGCCGATTCTCGTAATCGAATGCGGTAATGGCCAAAATAACTTCTTCCCCTGCCAGTTGCCCCGATTTCCAGCTGATCCATGAAGCGGCACAAGAATTCAAAACAAAACTTCCGTTTTGCGCCGTTCAAACCGAAGCTTCATCTCACACTTAGCTGAAAGAGCCCATTGTCGCCTCTCACTCAGTCACAGTGACCGTTCGTAGCATACTTTAACGGTATCAGGACTATTTGGCGCGGACTTTTTGGTGCGTAACTTTTTCGCGCGGACTTTCTGGCGCACGCATGGTACCATTTAGCGCATGGAACTATTTGGCACATGGTGATTTCAGGTTCACTGAGTCTGTGCATGTAATCAGTAGCTGTCCAAAGTGGTCAATGCGTGGAATCGGCTAACCCGAGCAAGGTCGAAGTCGCCTTGGCCACCAACTCCATGGTGTGTAGGATGTGGCCGCGCTCGGTGTCTCTGTGGGCGCTGCCCCGCTGGGCTCCATTACGGGCTACCGTTCGTGGGCACCTCAGCTGAGGGCGAGGCGCGGCTTTGGGCTAACGCCGCCAATATCAAAGCTGTGCTGAGCCGCAACCGTATCAAACCGCAAGCCGCGCCTGCGAATGCGTCGGCGAATTAGTACTCTGAGTGGACAGCCGTTCTTTACATACACTCATTGAACCTGAAATCATCAGGAGTCATTGAACTTGAAATCCTCATGCGCCAAATAGTCCCATGCGCCAAACAGTCCCATGCGCCAAATAGTCCGCGCCAAAAAGTTACGCGCCAAAAAGTCCGCGAGAAAAAGTCCTAACCCTACTTTAACTGACAAAGAACATGGAATGGAAAGTGTGCAACACGAGGACGCGGCGCACGCACATGAGCGGTAGTGACCACCTACGCGCGCACGCTATTCGCTTGACTATAGATGTCACTCCTAGGGCAGCTAGCTGCCCGTTATGGATGCACTCATGCTGTAGTTTCTATTTGCACTCATGTTGTGTCGCATCCACTGCATTTACTGCGGGTTATACGGGTATTTTCGAATGCTGAAGATACGCGCCACTCTTTGAGATTTGAGCTCTTTTTCCCGGAAGCTCTGTAACATTATCCTGCTAGCGCTATCCTGCTGTCTCTCTACCCAATGCAAACCCTAAATTGACTACCTAGGTGCGCACTGCGCTCTAGAACGACGAGTGCGCCTTTTCGTCCGCCGCCGCCGCCGTTTCCCCATTCGGAAATGTCATGCACCAGCACCGTCAGTGCAACGACAACAGAGGCGTATTTTGCCCGCGTGTAAAAATACTCGCAGAGGAGAACAACGCACTTTCGCGGAGTGCTTACAAAAGTCGGGGTCTTCCGCGTTGATTTGCAGTCGCAGTTCCCTTCTGACTTTTCTCAATCCCGCCAAAAAAGCACGACATGCGCCTGTCTCTTGTCGGCGGTGTGGTGTTGCTGGCGTCGGTGGGCCTGAACGAAGCGGGGCTGGGTTTGCAAAGGCCCCCTCCGAAGGAGTGCGCAAAGAAGTTCACCGAGCAGAACCGCGCCCGAGTCGTAAAAGCGGCGCTGAAGAAGCAGCCGAGCGGGGCGCTCTGGCCCCAGTCGGCGGGCAAGTTCAAGGTCGAGCGAACGCTGGTCGCCGAGTCGGAGCTGGCCTGCGGCTACACCGTCTACAAACAGAAGAAGAAGAACAAGCGCATGCCCGTCACCGTCGCGGCATTCGACGCGCCCGTCCGCGTGCCGCAGCCGCCCTCCACCACGGGCTGCAAGACGATGAACTCGATGCTGACTACACTTCCCGGCGCCGTGCTGCCCGTCGAGGTGGAGTGCGGTCGAGGCAGCGTGTCCATGCGGCGCTGGTTCCACGCCAACGCCAAGCACGTCGTCAAGAGGACCGCCAACTGCGGAGCGGGACAAGGTGCGCCGCGTCCGCACTCGAAGGGGGGATTTGAAAATTCCTTACGTACAGTACTTACTGGTTCATCTAATTTGAATGCGTTCAGTCTGCGCCCCCAAACTGGTTCGCGGTAAGAAGACGGAGCTGGACCGTATTCTCGCCCGAATCAAGGACTTCCCGTTCCACTTGCGCTACTCGGAGCGGTATAAGTCAGCCTTCCACTCGTATGCGTTGGTCTGCAGACGCTCGAAAAACAAGAAAGAAATTGCAAAGTGCTAGAAATTGGCGTGGAATGAAGGTTTCAAAGAAGGCATTTGAAGCAGTCGTTGGGTGTAACGGTGGGAAGCCTTGGGTTCCGCATCTTTCGGTTCGATGTTGGTTCGTTAGCGCGTCCCCTGACGCTTGGGTGAAGGGCTTGGGTTCTTCGAAATAAAGGAGTTGCACTCTCAGCGGTTAAATCACACGATTTCTGACGTTGACGCCATCGATCGGTGTCTCCTGTCTGCTGTCTCTTTCAGCGCGCCCCCGTCTCGCGAGGGACCGAATCGACACCGATTAGCAAACACTCTTGCATTCGTTTCAGGCCGAGCGCGAATCTTTGCTTGAAGCGTGCGTGATCGTCCCCTTGTTTCACTGCTGATATTTGACTGATGCAGCATAGCCTCTGCAGCGCACGCCACGACGCCTAAAAATAAAAGAAAATCAAGCAGACACACACACACACACACACTAGGGATGAGCATGGGCCTGAAGATCTCGGCCCAGCCCGGGCCCACCAGATAGTCCGGCCCATCCCGGCCCAGCCCACGCGTCAAAAACCAGGCCCAGGCCCGGCCCGGCCCATCCAACTGCTCAAATTCCAGGCCCGGCCCGGCCCGGCCCATCCCAAGAAATAAGTACAGTGGTGCACTAAAATAAGTTGTACATGTACGTACGCCAGTTCGCGTTTTTTCACTACACATACACAGAGAATGGCGCTTCTGGCTTTACAGCTTCCAACCATTTTTTGGCCTCAAGATTGACCGTGTTTGTCAATTGAAGTTGGCCGCTCACAAAGGGTTTGTTGAGAAAAAAAAGGCGCTGCCCATGTCTGATGTATTATCTATCGTCGCCAAGCCAGTGATGTAGAGGCGGCGCCTGGAGGGCGCCGAGCTGGCAGTCGTCACGAGCGCCTTGCTCGGCCCAGGGGTAGTTTGCGGCCCCCCAATGCAAATTTTCTATTGCGGTTCCATGGGGGGGGCCGCAAAAGTTTTGGTACATTTGGTACATTTGCTGGTCAGGTCGCGCCACTCTAAGAAGGCCTTTAAAGTGTGGAGGGACAATGTGTACGAGTCGCGTAAACATATTCCGAGTGAAGCCGTTCGCTGGAGAATTGTAAATTCTGAGAATATGTTTGCGCGACTCGTACACATACGCGTCACGTCGTCCCACACGTACCTAGGGCCCTACAGTGGGCAGCCCCAATGTGTACGAGTCGCGTAAACATATTCTGAGTGAAGCCGTTCGCTGGAGAATTGTAAATTCTGAGAATATGTTTACGCGACTCGTACACATACGCGTCACGTCGTCCCACACGTACCTACGCCCCTACAGTGGGCAGCGACAATGTGTACGAGTCGCGTAAACATATTCTGAGTGAAGCCATTCGCTGGAGAATTGTAAATTCTGAGAATAGATTTACGCGACTCGTACACATAGGCGTCACGTCGTTCCACACGTACCTAGGGTCCTACAGAAGGCAGCGACAATGTGTACGAGTCGCGTAAACATATTCTGAGTGAAGCCATTCGCTGGAGAATTGTAAATTCTGAGAATATATTTACGCGACTCGTACAGATACGCGTCAGCTCGTCCCACACCTACCTAGCGCCCTACACTGGGCAGCGACAATGTGTACGTGTCGGGTAAACATATTCTGAGTGAAGCCATTCGCTGGAGAATTGTAAATTCTGAGAATAGATTTACGCGACTCGTACACATAGGCGTCACGTCGTTCCACACGTACCTAGGGTCCTACAGAAGGCAGCGACAATGTGTACGAGTCGCGTAAACATATTCTGAGTGAAGCCATTCGCTGGAGAATTGTAAATTCTGAGAATAGATTTACGCGACTCGTACAGATACGCGTCAGCTCGTCCCACACCTACCTAGCGCCCTACAGTGGGCAGCGACAATGTGTACGAGTCGCGTAAACATATTCTGAGTGAAGCCATTCGCTGGAGAATTGTAAATTCTGAGAATAGATTTACGCGACTCGTACACAGAGGCGTCACGTCGTACCACACGTACCTAGGGTCCTACAGAAGGCAGCGACAATGTGTACGAGTCGCGTAAACATATTCTGAGTGAAGCCATTCGCTGGAGAATTGTAAATTCTGAGAATAGATTTACGCGACTCGTACAGATACGCGTCAGCTCGTCCCACACCTACCTAGCGCCCTACAGTGGGCAGCGACAATGTGTACGTGTCGGGTAAACATATTCTGAGTGAAGCCATTCGCTGGAGAATTGTAAATTCTGAGAATAGATTTACGCGACTCGTACACATAGGCGTCACGTCGTTCCACACGTACCTAGGGTCCTACAGAAGGCAGCGACAATGTGTACGTGTCGGGTAAACATATTCTGAGTGAAGCCATTTGCTGGAGAATTGTAAATTCTGAGAATAGATTTACGCGACTCGTACACATAGGCGTCACGTCGTTCCACACGTACCTAGGGTCCTACAGAAGGCAGCGACAATGTGTACGTGTCGGGTAAACATATTCTGAGTGAAGCCATTCGCTGGAGAATTGTAAATTCTGAGAATACATTTACGTGACTCGTACAGATACGCGTGATGTCGTTCCACTCGTACAGATGGAGCTACTATCGAAAACCAATAGTGTGTACGTGTCCCTCGTCCGTGTACGTGTGGCGCATACATGTATGTGTACGATTGTTGGGTGAACAGATATGCTTTTCCTACTACTGTTCAAACAGTGGGTCAGATTTACAAATTGCTAAATTATATGGAAATGACACTTACAGATTACGCGTGGCAGAGACAAAAATGAGGGTTAGATACTGGGCTATATGCCAATGTCGCTGTAGCTCGATGCCCATGCACAGTATGTGTTTCCTTTTGTTAGCGAGTAGGGAGGCAGGCCCGAAGGGACGAAAGGATCAAGTATCTTCACTGCGTCGCGCGCCCCTGCAGGTCGGGGCTGGGAGTTCGTGGGTGTTCGGGGGGGGGCGGGGGGGTGGAGGCGGGGGTCTCGTGGCGTGTGGGCTGTTGGCGGGTTTGGCCCGGGTTGGGCGTAGGCGTAGGAGCCGCCAGCGGCGCGCCCGTGCTCCCCTCTACTGCGTAAAGTCGATTGGCTAGGCGCTCGGGGGATTGAGAAAAGGTAAAGTTTAATATGTTGTTTAAAACTTTTTTAACTACTGCAGCGGACTAGTGTCAAACTAATTGTGATCTAGAGTAGTGAGCAGTGTGGTGTTGCGGCGAAGGGACTGGACAGTTGCGTCGCGTTGCAGAAGGGGGGGTGGTGGTGTTAGCGCGTTTGAGGCGGGGGAGGGGGGGGGGGGGTGGCGGGCCTGGACTGGATTCACGGGTGTCTGTAGCAGTCTGTATGCTTGGTGAAAATATTAGTAGAAACCCTGTCACAACTTGTCTATGCCGCTTTAGAAAGACCTTTCGTCCGATTGCTGGCTCCACAGACATCTGGCAGTGTTATAAAATACACTGCATAAACTATATGAAAGCTGGAATGCCAGAAGTCTGTTTGAAATCGTACCAAAGAGCCTTCACTCAGCGGCTCTGCAGAAAATTGTGGCGTCGACAAAAAAAGAGGGGTAACAAGCTACTCTCTGTTAATCTACAGTACGTCAGTACGAAATGACAGTCAAGAAAGTAAAATTTAGCAGGCACTCTTTACCACGCGCGCCCCGCCGCACTCCACTGCGCCCGCCGCGTTGCCACGACTGCCCCTTGCGGGGCTCTCAGGCGCGGCGGGCGATTGGACCGTGCATCGTTTCATAGGCGTCCTTGCATCCTTCCCTTTGCCCATCCTTGACCGTTCTAAGACGTTCTGCGGTCAGGGACGCATTCAGAGACCCAAAACCAACAGACGTCTGCCCCGAACTGTACATGTCCGTATCAGTAGTGTATGCTGCACTTTAATTTTGTCCACGATTTATCCAATTGTAGACTCTGCCATTCGACTGGGACTCACAGCCGCTACGACGATAAAGAAACGAGCGTGCAAATCTGGCGGCGGACCGAAAACAAAGAAGCCGAGATCCGTACAATGAGAAAATCCAGTTGATAGTGGTGCAGCTGCTATAAGAGGCGCTTGACCAGTTGCAGCTGCAGTTGTGCGCGGATCAGACGCAGTAAAATGAGGATATGTAGAATTGTTCAATCCACACGCAAACGACAATTTGGCGCCCTTTCGACGTGGAGAACCGCCAACAAAAGTGAGCAATGCCATAAGAACCGATATCACCATTCAGCATGTAAGTCATGTTACAACAATACGAATACTAGGTATTCCCCCACAAAAACTGAGCTGTGTGGTCAGGCCACACAAATTGACAAAAATCAAAACGAACTCAAAACTCAACTCGGACAATACACTCAAAACTTTATGTCCACCAGCGCTTGCCTACCCACCCTGGCCAGGACCGCCGCCCTCCGCCCGCCCCCCTTGGTCCACAACAATTTACGACCCTTCTGCACTAGGCATTATCCTCAGATATCTTCTTTTGCTTCTGACTTGACGCAATTACTTGGCCAATTATTCTAAGTTCTCACGCATGTGTACGAGTCAGGCGACATGTCGACGATATGTAGTCCTTAATTAAAGCTACACACTTTCGCGGACTGCAACCATCCACTATTGATATCTACAATTTTACTCGACACGTACACACTCTCGCTCGGTACTGTAGCCGGATCTGTACGAGTGGAACGACGTGACGCCTATGTGTACGAGTCGTGTAAACATATTCTCAGAATTTACAATTCTCCAGCGAACGGCTTCGCTCAGAATATGTTTACGCGACTCGTACACATTGAGGCTGCCCACTGTAGGGCCCTAGGTACGTGTGGGATGACGTGACGCGTATGTGTACGAGTCGCGTAAACATATTCTTAGAATTTACAATTCTCCAGCGAACGACTTCACTCAGAATATGTTTACGCGACTCGTACACATTGGCGCTGCCCACTGTAGGGCCCTAGGTACGTGTGGGACGACGTGACGCGTATGTGTACGAGTCGCGTAAACATATTCTTAGAATTTACAATTCTCCAGCGAACGACTTCACTCAGAATATGTTTACGCGACTCGTACACATTGGCGCTGCCCACTGTAGGGCCCTAGGTACGTGTGGGATGACGTGACGCGTATGTGTACGAGTCGCGTAAACATATTCTTAGAATTTACAATTCTCCAGCGAACGGCTTCACTCAGAATATCTTTACGCGACTCGTACACATTGGGGCTGCCCACTGTAGGGCCCTAGGTACGTGTGGGACGACGTGACGCGTATGTGTACGAGTCGCGTAAACATATTCTTAGAATTTACAATTCTCCAGCGAACGACTTCACTCAGAATATGTTTACGCGACTCGTACACATTGGCGCTGCCCACTGTAGGGCCCTAGGTACGTGTGGGATGACGTGACGCGTATGTGTACGAGTCGCGTAAACATATTCTTAGAATTTACAATTCTCCAGCGAACGGCTTCACTCAGAATATCTTTACGCGACTCGTACACATTGGGGCTGCCCACTGTAGGGCCCTAGGTACGTGTGGGACGACGTGACGCGTATGTGTACGAGTCGCGTAAACATATTCTTAGAATTTACAATTCTCCAGCGAACGACTTCACTCAGAATATGTTTACGCGACTCGTACACATTGGCGCTGCCCACTGTAGGGCCCTAGGTACGTGTGGGACGACGTGACGCGTATGTGTACGAGTCGCGTAAACATATTCTTAGAATTTACAATTCTCCAGCGAACGGCTTCACTCAGAATATGTTTACGCGACTCGTACACATTGGGGCTGCCCACTGTAGGGCCCTAGGTACGTGTGGGACGACGTGACGCGTATGTGTACGAGTCGCGTAAACATATTCTCAGAATTTACAATTCTCCAGCGAACGGCTTCGCTCAGAATATGTTTACGCGACTCGTACACATTGGCGCTGCCCACTGTAGGGCCCTAGGTACGTGTGGGACGACGTGACGCGTATGTGTACGAGTCGCGTAAACATATTCTTAGAATTTACAATTCTCCAGCGAACGACTTCACTCAGAATATGTTTACGCGACTCGTACACATTGGCGCTGCCCACTGTAGGGCCCTAGGTACGTGTGGGACGACGTGACGCCTATGTGTACGAGTCGCGTAAACATATTCTTAGAATTTACAATTCTCCAGCGAACGGCTTCACTCAGAATATGTTTACGCGACTCGTACACATTGGCGCTGCCCACTGTAGGGCCCTAGGTACGTGTGGGACGACGTGACGCGTATGTGTACGAGTCGCGTAAACATATTCTCAGAATTTACAATTCTCCAGCGAACGGCTTCGCTCAGAATATGTTTACGCGACTCGTACACATTGGGGCTGCCCACTGTAGGGCCCTAGGTACGTGTGGGACGACGTGACGCGTATGTGTACGAGTCGCGTAAACATATTCTCAGAATTTACAATTCTCCAGCGAACGGCTTCGCTCAGAATATGTTTACGCGACTCGTACACATTGGGGCTGCCCGCTGTAGGGCCCTAGGTACGTGTGGGACGACGTGACGCGTATGTGTACGAGTCGCGTAAACATATTCTCAGAATTTACAATTCTCCAGCGAACGGCTTCGCTCAGAATATGTTTACGCGACTCGTACACATTGGCGCTGCCCACTGTAGGGCCCTAGGTACGTGTGGGACGACGTGACGCGTATGTGTACGAGTCGCGTAAACATATTCTTAGAATTTACAATTCTCCAGCGAACGTCTTCGCTCAGAATATGTTTACGCGACTCGTACACATTGGGGCTGCCCACTGTAGGGCCCTAGGTACGTGTGGGACGACGTGACGCGTATGTGTACGAGTCGCGTAAACATATTCTTAGAATTTACAATTCTCCAGCGAACGACTTCACTCAGAATATGTTTACGCGACTCGTACACATTGGCGCTGCCCACTGTAGGGCCCTAGGTACGTGTGGGACGACGTGACGCGTATGTGTACGAGTCGCGTAAACATATTCTTAGAATTTACAATTCTCCAGCGAATGGCTTCACTCAGAATATGTTTACGCGACTCGTATACATTGGGGCTGCCCACTGTAGGGCCCTAGGTACGTGTGGGACGACGTGACGCGTATGTGTACGAGTCGCGTAAACATATTCTCAGAATTTACAATTCTCCAGCGAATGGCTTCGCTCCGAATATGTTTACGCGACTCGTACACATTGGCGCTGCCCACTGTAGGGCCCCAGGTACGTGTGGGACGACGTGACGCGTATGTGTACGAGTCGCGTAAACATATTCTTAGAATTTACAATTCTCCAGCGAACGGCTTCACTCAGAATATGTTTACGCGACTCGTACACATTGGGGCTGCCCACTGTAGGGCCCTAGGTACGTGTGGGACGACGTGACGCGTATGTGTACGAGTCGCGTAAACATATTCTCAGAATTTACAATTCTCCAGCGAACGGCTTCGCTCAGAATATGTTTACGCGACTCGTACACATTGGCGCTGCCCACTGTAGGGCCCTAGGTACGTGTCGGACGACGTGACGCGTATGTGTACGAGTCGCGTAAACATATTCTCAGAATTTACAATTCTCCAGCGAATGGCTTCGCTCAGAATATGTTTACGCGACTCGTACACATTGGCGCTGCCCACTGTAGGGCCCCAGGTACGTGTGGGACGACGTGACGCGTATGTGTACGAGTCGCGTAAACATATTCTTAGAATTTACAATTCTCCAGCGAATGGCTTCACTCAGAATATGTTCACGCGACACGTACACATTGTCACTGCCCACTGTAGGGCCCTAGGTACGAGTGGGACGACGTGACGCGTATGTGTACGAGTCGCGTAAACATATTCTCAGAATTTACAATTCTCCAGCGAACGGCTTCGCTCAGAATATGTTTACGCGACTCGTACACATTGGCGCTGCCCACTGTAGGGCCCTAGGTACGTGTGGGACGACGTGACGCGTATGTGTACGAGTCGCGTAAACATATTCTCAGAATTTACAATTCTCCAGCGAACGGCTTCGCTCAGAATATGTTTACGCGACTCGTACACATTGGGGCTGCCCACTGTAGGGCCCTAGGTACGTGTGGGACGACGTGACGCGTATGTGTACGAGTCGCGTAAACATATTCTCAGAATTTACAATTCTCCAGCGAACGGCTTCGCTCAGAATATGTTTACGCGACTCGTACACATTGGCGCTGCCCACTGTAGGGCCCTAGGTACGTGTGGGACGACGTGACGCGTATGTGTACGAGTCGCGTAAACATATTCTCAGAATTTACAATTCTCCAGCGAACGGCTTCGCTCAGAATATGTTTACGCGACTCGTACACATTGGGGCTGCCCACTGTAGGGCCCTAGGTACGTGTGGGACGACGTGACGCGTATGTGTACGAGTCGCGTAAACATATTCTCAGAATTTACAATTCTCCAGCGAACGGCTTCGCTCAGAATATGTTTACGCGACTCGTACACATTGGCGCTGCCCACTGTAGGGCCCTAGGTACGTGTGGGACGACGTGACGCGTATGTGTACGAGTCGCGTAAACATATTCTTAGAATTTACAATTCTCCAGCGAACGGCTTCGCTCAGAATATGTTTACGCGACTCGTACACATTGGGGCTGCCCACTGTAGGGCCCTAGGTACGTGTGGGACGACGTGACGCGTATGTGTACGAGTCGCGTAAACATATTCTCAGAATTTACAATTCTCCAGCGAATGGCTTCGCTCAGAATATGTTAACGCGACTCGTACACATTGTCACTGCCTACTGTAGGGCCCTAGGTACGTGTGGGACGACGTGACGCGTATGTGTACGAGTCGCGTAAACATATTCTCAGAATTTACAATTCTCCAGCGAACGGCTTCGCTCAGAATATGTTTACGCGACTCGTACACATTGGGGCTGCCCACTGTAGGGCCCTAGGTACGTGTGGGACGACGTGACGCGTATGTGTACGAGTCGCGTAAACATATTCTTAGAATTTACAATTCTCCAGCGAATGGCTTCGCTCAGAATATGTTCACGCGACTCGTACACATTGGCGCTGCCCACTGTAGGGCCCTAGGTACGAGTGGGACGACGTGACGCCTATGCGTACGGCTGGAGCGACAACAGCAAGTGGAGTATGATGTTTACAAAGTGACAGTTTCTATATGTACGTGTTTTTCGTCGAATTGAAGGACTTAGTCAAAAATGGGGGGCCACAAACTACCCCTGGGTCCTTGGGCGGGGTGGGCCGGGGGGGGGGCGGGGGCCGGGTGGCCCTAGCCCTTCGTCCCCCCTCGTCCTTCGCCGCTCTCGTCTGTTCGCTCGTGGTGCCTGCCCGTCTGTGCGTCGCGGCGGCAGGACCGGGAAGGGGGCGGAGGCGGCGAGGGCGGCGACCAGCGCACCGCGGGGTACAACGGGGGAGAGGAACCCCGGCCCGGCGGCGTTTTGGGGGCCCCCCCGGCCCTCCTCGCGCCCTTTTCCCCTCTGTTCGCCCCGTTTCTTACCGTGCGTTACACATAACATAGAATGCTACTCTCTAGCCAGGAACGGCGCCCCCCCCCCCCCGGCCCGCCCCCCCCCCCCCCACGGGGGCGGCGCCCCGCCGCCCCCGCAGGGGGCGGGGGTTTCCGGCCCGCCCCGGCCCATGGGCCGGGCTGGGCCGGGCCGGGCCGGGCCGGGGGGGGGGGGGGGGGGGGGGGGGGGGGGGTGTTGGGTTGTTTTTTTTGTTTTTTTTGGCCCAGCCCATGCTCATCCCTAACACACACACAGACACGGCTGCAAAATGCAACGGAACGCGCTCACCCAATTTTTGTTCTCTCTGGCTCCCGAAAGAAAAACGGTGAGATTGGGAGCGTCTCCGACGTCACACCATCATTCATGAGCAATGCGCAATGCATGGGAGCAGCACAATGCGATCCTCAAGACGGCCGCTGGAAGGCGTTGAAAACAACGAATGAGTGAGCGAGAGGCGAGATGATAGCGGCCCAAAAGTTGTGCCCGGTCAAGGGATGGCGGAGGTGTTTTAATGGTTGTAGTACCCAACCACTAGCTAGCCGAGTAACCCTCCGTCCTCCGCGCTTAAAGTAAATAGTAACTGCGCTGTTTTAAGGCAGAATTTTACCGGTGTCCTATACTCGGGAAAGCTCGTCGGGAAACCGACATTTCGCCTGGAGCACTTGTTGATTGTGATCGTCGTAACATCTAGATGTACATATGTGCTGTGTGCATTTACTAATTGAACACGGTTTGATCAGAACTGCACAGATTATCTGGAAGTTAGTTTGTAGACTGTGGAGTCTAAGCGGTGGTTCTGTTCGGCAGTTGGCGAAGTGGAGTGCGGGCTGCCGCGCAGGTCTTCAGCTCGTTCTTAGTCAAATGACTTTGCAACGCGTGTCCCTGTTTCCGCTTTTCTGTATTTAAGCGCTATGCAGATCTATTGTCTCACATGTAAACTTTGCCTTTTCCTGGATTGTCTGTCGACGCCATGTTACGGTCTGGAGGCGTTGTCTTGTTGGCGTTCATAGGAGTCCTGCTCAATATCTGGGCGCTGGGTTGGGCGCAGGAGGGGGTCGACGAAGCATCCGGAGCAGGAATCGACATAGAGGAGGGATCAGGAGTAGGTCGAACCGCGGAGGCGGACACTAGACTGCTGGAGGCGACGATTCAGGAGGCGGACGGCCCGTCTGTCGTCGCCGCGAAGGAGTCTCACTGTTCCGCATTTCCGTGGCGCAGCTGGCGACTGCCGCGCTCCGTCTGGCCCGACGCCTACGACGTCTCGCTCGACATCGACGTCGCGGCCGCCCGCTTCTCCGGCCTCGTCGACGTCAGCATCGTTTTCATGGGGGAGTCTATGCCGACAGCGTCGTTGTCGTCAGCGGACCGACGACGGTACATAGTGCTGCACTCGCTGGCTCTGGACCTCCAGTGGGCCCAGCTGAGCTGGTCGGGCACGACCGAGAGCAAAACGACCTTTACGCCCGAGGAAATCCTGGTGTGCGTCGAGCATCTGCAAATGATCGCCGTCCCAGTGCCGCCCGAAGCGCCCACTGGCAACGGTACGAAGGCCCGCTTGAGGATCGCCTTCAACGGCGCCTTCGACACGGGCATGTCGGGCATTTACACGAACACGTACAAGACAAAGAATGGGGAGATGAGGTGCGTCCGTTTTACGTTTTATATTTCGCGCTTTATCCGATTAGTGTTTCCGGAAGAAAGAAACTACAGCACGTGAATTTACATCTGTCACATTTTGAACGGTGTTCAAGCTACACCCGTTGCTACTGTGCCTCTTCGATTTTCACACGTCCGTAGAATTTGTGTGTTGTGTTTCTCGTTCGTTGTGACTCTTGTGCAACTGCTGCGGCTGGGGATTAGCTCAAACATGAATCTAGGGAAGGTGCGGTCACGAAATTCCAACCAACGGATGCGAGGAAGGCGTTCCCGTGCTTCGACGAGCCCGAGTACAAGGCAACATTTCAGGCAAGCGTTTGATAGAAATCTAGATGGCACCAGATAAGATGAGTGCCATACAACGCCTGCGACACTCAGATGGAGGTGAACCACAGCTCCGCTTTTACCGCCTACTCAAACATGCCGACAAATTCAACGGCAGCCTTACCCAACGGACGGGTGTCGACTCGATTCCAGGTCGCCGACCGACTGATTGTCGCACGCACGCACGCACGCACGTACTGGAGGGCATCGAGAGCTCATTTGCTGCAGCGCAGCATCAAGATGTCGACGTACCTGGTGGCGGTGGCCGTGCTCGACTTTGGCCGGGCGACGATTTGACGAAGCGGTCGGCGTCGGGCGTGGAAGTTGGCTTGCTGGCCCCGCCTCACCTCGTCGAGAGCTCGTCGCGTTGCGGCCTCGAGGCGGCCGTCGCCGCTCTTCGCGAGCTCGAGCAACTCTACCGCCTCGAGTTTCCCCTGCGAAAAGTCGGTGCGTGCACTTTGCGCGGCGCCAGCATCAAATCCCGCCCTCATCTGCAACTGAGATTTCGAATTCCCTTGAATTTGTGGGAGAGAGTGTCTTCTTGAGACTGATCTTGAAATCACGCAGACCTGGTTTCGCTCAACACCCTCTCGGTCGGCGCCATGGAGAACTACGGCCTGGTCACCTTCCGTGAAGAGCTGCTCCTCTGCGGCGCGAGCGCCTCCGCTGCCCAACGTGAAAAAGTGCTCGCAGTCGTCGCGCACGAGTTGGCACATCAGGTGCACGCACGCACGCACGCACGCGCGCACGTCAACGTGCCAAAATCCAAAACCATCGACAGTGGTTCGGCAACCTGGTGACGATGAAGTGGTGGAACGATCTGTGGCTGAACGAAGGCTTCGCCACCTATACCTTCAAAGCTACGTCCCAGACCGCATTCATCCACGGTGGAAACTGGTTTGGACTTACTTACCGGTACCCAGCGCAGCGTCCGATGCACATGATTTTTGCATGCCTAAACGTAGATAATTTTTTGCAGCCATCAGCAGCATGGTATGTAGTTTGTCCAATGCGACTCAGTCACGTATAACCAATCAACTCTGTCACACTCTGGGTGAGATGCAGTAGAGGCGTTCTGTTTACAGATGGAGCGCGCGTACGTGGACGGCGTTGTAAAAGCGCTGAGCTTCGACGCGCTCGGCGACAACTCTACGCATGCCGTCGTCCACGTCAACATCGACCGCAACGAGCGCATAATTGAGTCCTTCGACAACATTGCCTATGACAAGGTCATTAGGGTCAAGGGGTTCGTTGGGGGGGGGGGGGGTGTCAAGCGACACTCCACGAAACGATAAGTCGAAAGATGGTGTGGGGGATGATGCCTCGTTTTGATTTGACTGTTTGTGCGTCGACGGACGGTAGCGAGGAACTCATGAGATAAGAATCCGCTTCGCTTCATGTTGCGCCTCCTATATTTAGTCATTCTGAATTTTCTCAACGAGGCGCCTATCATAATTGGAACGACCCCTGAAGCCAGCTCGTTATCTTTTGAGCTACTGTCTGCCTGAGCGCACTTTGAGAGGAGTGGACTGCTTGGAACTGGGAAGGTTTCTGAATTTGTTTGGAAAAAAAACTGATTTGTTTGGAAACGCTGTAAATCCGTAGACATTACAATTAAGGAAAAATTTGCAGGCAGCTGCAAAAAAGGGGAATATGTGACTTCCATAGATAGAAGTTGAGCTTGAAAAAGAAAAAAATGGTATTCGCGCATTGCTGAAGTCCACTTTGAAAAAAGACTGTATAAGAGCATTGCAGTGGAGTCCACTTCGAAAAACGATTTATAACAGCATTGCAGTTGACGTGGAGTCCACTTTGAAAAACGATTGTATAAGAGCATACAATGGTATGAATCATCAATTTGCTTGTCACATATTCGGCGTTTTAGCGCTCGCTACATGATGACAGAATTCAGTGGCACCAGGAAAAGTGCATACCTACCTACACACGCACTCACACGCGCGTACACACGCACGCACGCACGTACATACATAGACACCGAAATATTTTGTAAGTTGGAAATGACGATCCAATGAATAGAATATTTCGATTCCACCACAGTTCGAATTACGATACCTACAAATTATTGTTCTATTCTGCAAACATACGTGCAGTCTGGAATCGGGATAACTGATTTTTGTATCACAGTGACAGAAATTTGTTGTGTTAATGGATGGAGAGTATACACAACAGGCACTTCAGGTATAATTTAAGGAGCTGTTCTACAAACACAATCTACATTAGCGTACCGAACTTATCATTTAGCTGTCCCTCGAAAATCCGTAATCAGCAGCATTGAAATACATACCACACCACACCAAGAATCCTGTTTCACTTATGGTTTTTAGTTCTACCTGCAACGTGCGTAGGGCAGCGGTGTGTGTCACTTTTAGCTGGGCAACAGCGATGTCGCTAGAATGACTGTTGTAAATGAAATATGCCAAAATAGATCGCGCTAAAAACGCCGAATATGTGACAAGCAAATTGATGATTCATACCATTGTATGCTCTTATACAATCGTTTTTCAAAGTGGACTCCACGTCAACTGCAATGCTGTTATAAATCGTTTTTCGAAGTGGACTCCACTGCAATGCTCTTATACAGTCTTTTTTCAAAGTGGACTTCAGCAATGCGCGAATACCATTTTTTTCTTTTTCAAGCTCAACTTCTATCTATGGAAGTCACATATTCCCCTTTTTTGCAGCTGCCTGCAAATTTTTCCTTAATACAGTGTTTTTTCGTATTGATATGTACAAAGTATGCACCACGCATTCACTGATTTCGGGTGCCAACAAGGGGCACGCACGCACACCAGTAAGGGTATGCAGAACTCGCGCGAGCGCGCGCGCCATCTACACGGCGCGCGCCGGAGCTTGGCGCGAGAAAATCGATATGAAAAATGCTCGCGCGCGCGCGTCAACCCAGCTCACGCGCGCGCTAATGCGCGCCTTGGAAAAGTGGGCGCGCTTCACAGTAATCGCAGCCAAATAGTCAAATTAACTTAAAGAAACGACGGGAGCGCACGTGAATATTAGCGACAAGCTCGTTGCCGACGCGTACAGCAACAATCAGCAATAATTGTTTGACCCGCGTCGTGCGTGCGCACTCGACTTTGAGCGTTCGTTTAGCATGGTCGGGCAGACGAACGTAAAACCACATTCCACATACCAATGCTATTTTTCTGAGTATGCGAGGAATGCAGGAGACAGCAAATAGTACACCGTCTCAGATCACACGGCGCAATTGTGGATTTTAGCCTATTTTTTGCGTTTTTTTTGTGTATTTTCGCATCTCTTGTCGCGCGCAATGCAGTTGTAGCTCTCCTTCAACTTCTTTCGATTCTACACTGGAGCGTCGCCGTCAGAGGTGCGGGTGAATATTTCCGGTCAATTGACTGCGAATGCAGTCGACCAATTCTGTAATACAACAATCTGCAAGTATTATGCAATATTTAGCGGCGATAATTTTCAACGTGAGTGCTAGTAGTAGTAAATTCAACATTTTTTGCCTCTACTAAAAATTCCTGCGTACGAATGGATCTATAGGTTCGTTTCATTTTCTGCTAAATGGATCGTTCAACTTGGAATTGTTTTGCCTATTGCTCGAATTTCTTCACAAACTCAGAGAAATGCGCAGCTCAGCTACAGCTAGTCAGCTACAATTTTGATCACACCCCGAAAATAAATTTGTCACTTCACTACACCACAGGCCGTCGTTGTCGCTTCATCCGCGGCCGCTAGCGCACTCGGAGTCTCGGATCCGACAGAGGCAAAGCCCCACGTTCAGCAGGGGCTGAACACCAGCGAGTGGCGCGTGACGCGCTCGTTACCCCAAGCCTAACCACGAGGACGCCACCACCATCAGCATGCTCGTTGAGGACGCGTCCTAAGCGGCCCTCTGCGCGGCCAAGGTCAGCCAAGGCCAAGGCCAGTGGTCAACTATGGCGTGCGTGAGTGCGTGCGTGCGTGCGTGCGTGCGAGAGTGCGTGCATGCGAGAGTGCGGGCGTGCGTGCGTTGGTGTGTGCGAGTGCGAGAGTGCGGACGTGCGTGCGTGCGTGCGGGCGTGCGTGCGTGCGTCAATGCGTGCATGCGTCAGTGCGTGCGTGCGTGCGTGCGGGCGGGCGTGTACTGCGGCACGTGCCATTCATGCAGTCGCATGAGGCGTTCGCGAATGGCACACCAAACACTTTGAAAGAAACGTGCAATTTTTGGAGGTATCGCCTAGGTTTTGGAGGTATTGGAGGTAAACGGTAAAGCCCTGATCCGTTACAGTAAAACAAGGAAATGCGTTATGGCGGTTTGATACACTAAAAGCAGACGGTTCGTTTGCATGAGTGCGTGCGTGCGCGCCTGTGTGCGTGCGGGCGTGCGTGCGAGAGTGCGAACGTGCGTCGGTGCGTGCGTGCGTGCGTGCGCGCGCACGCGCGCGCGCCTTGTGAGGTTGCACATGAGAGTGCACATCCCAAAAGCACTTGATGTTCACTGCTTTGATGAAGTCAGCCAAAAAAAAATAATTTAACATCTAAAAAGAAAAACGAAAAAAACTGAAAAAAATGTAGAGTGAGTCGTGGGAACAACATGGGTGAGGCAGGAAAGGACACTGGGGTAACACAGTATTGATTTGGTTTTCAGGAGATGGCAGAGACGCCAGCGGGAGTCGAACCCGCGACCTCTCGATTGGTTGCCCAAGACCCAATGTTACTAAATGTTCGAGATCTCGAGATTGGGGGCATTTAGGAAGAATCCATTTGGGGGATTAATTTCTGATTGTATACAGCGTATGCTTACAAAGTTTCGTCCCGATTACATTAACAAAAAAATTATAAAAAAAAATATTTAAAAAAATCATTTTTTTGAAGGTTCAGGAGCTCATATCTCATTATCCAGTGATGGAACTTTCAAAACATTGACTTACCGATGACTCGCCTTGACGTACTGTTCACGAAAATAAAAGAAAAATTGGGGGTTTGCATGGCATTTTTTGGAGTTTTACTCTTGGTGGAACTAACAAAAAAAATCGGCATTGTCGATATAGACACTGGCCGCGCCCAATTTGTTGAAAGTACAATGCTACATGTCTAGGCGGTCAACTTTCACCATTATAGCAAATCTCTGCGATGAGCGGTTGAGGCGCCTATAGCGCACAAAATTTTGGCCGAAAAAACGACTATGTCCAAAAAAACGGGAAAAATTGGCCATAACTCAACACTGGTAAGAGCTAGAGACAAATGCTTTGCAGGTTGAAAATGCCATCATGGGCCGCGCTTACACGCCAAGTTTCAGCCCAATCGCTCGCGGCGTTCGCGAGCGGCGCTTCAAAAAAGTGGCAGAGAACACGAAAAAAAAAAAACACGCGTTCGCGAAACATTTTTAAAACTATTGACCCCTTACAGTAAAACAAGGAAACGCGTTTTTGCGCGTTCGATGCCCCAGAAGAAGGCGGTTCATTTGAGCCATAGCGGGCCAAAATCCGTTCAGGCAAGCAAAAGTTATAGGCGATCGAAAATTCAAAAAGCCGCATTGAGAAGTCGTCACATATTAGGGTTGTACGCTGACGCGTACACCCTGATAGTGCCTACGGGTCAATACGGGGTTGACGAGCCAGCACGGATAGTTGGCGCGGCGTTGCGCAGTGTCTGCTGCAGTGCAGCAGCAGGGCATGTGTCGTGCGCACTGCAGGGCTTGGCGATCGCTCGCATGCTCGTGTCGTTGGGCGACGAAGAGGCGTTTGGCAACGGCCTACGCGACTACCTCAGCGCCTTCCGCTACGCCAACGCCGACAGTGCCGACTTCTTCACTGCCCTGGGCAAGGTACCATTGTATGTAACGCTGCAGCACTGCACTGCACCAAACGTACAATGTGTTCCAAGTCTTTCTTACAATGTGCATGGTGTAAGCGCAGGATCGCCCGTTCTGAACGTTTCGATCGTGACTGTCTTGAACAAAGTATGGCGCTTGGTGGGCATCGGTGTTCGCTTGCAGCACTTCGGCCTTGGCTCAACGGCGCCCTCGCTGGACAAGGTGGCACACTCCTGGATACACCAGGTTGGGGGTTGCTCTAGTAGAGGCATCTCAGATGTTGTCATGTGTCAAACATTCACCTTTGTTAGACAGCCTATTCTGCTCTCTGAGTGATACTAATGATTTACCTGAGTAATAGTGATCGCACTCTAAAAGATCATGTTTGTATGACAACAGTGTGTGACTTCCTGTGAAGCGCACATCGAATTGAACGTACCTATGCCGATTATCCCGCACGATTCAAACCTCTCTGAAATTAGGACCAACTTGAATAGGCGGGCCACCCCATGGTTCGCTCGCGCCGAGCGACAACGGCAGAGGGGAAGACGGTGCTGACGTTTCATTCCGCTGTGCGATTCCGCCTGGCGAACTCGCCGGCGATGACCCCTGGTGCCTGGATGGTTCCCATACGCCTCAAGGCTGCGCTGGCCAATGGCACGCGGCTCAAGCCTCCAATCGTCTGGATCCGACCCGACAACCAAAGTGGTAGTACTACTGCAATTCTGAAGGCAGTTTGAAAACTCTTTCTCAACCTCAGCAATCAGACTGATAGAGCGTACACTGTACTTTACTTAACATTAAAAAAAAAGTTACCTTAAATCGTCCAATGGTGCCCCCCTCCGCTAGGACCCACTCGCATGCTTGGATTTGGTACAGTTGGAAGATTTGTGGTACAAATGTAGACGGTTATGCACGTCACCAAGTTGCGGCGGCACGAGTTACAGTCATCAGTCAGTGAAACCTTCAGTGAGCATCACCCTCGACGGCGCAGTCGACTGGTTCATCGCCAACGAAGAGGCGAACACCTTCGCTCGCGTTCTCTATCCGAGCACCAACTATGAAGCGCTGACCAACGTGCTCAGACGAGATCATACGGTATGGAGCACACTTCCAATTCTCCACTGGCTGGAGTACGTCTTTTGTCCATTCCACATAACAGCTGTCCATCTGTCCAAACTGGCTCCCTCTGAGTACTGCTAGTGTAAATCCGCATCAAGGACAACAAAAAGGAGTTGTCAAACTTGCACTGCTATAGAGCTCGAGGAGAGTGCTAAACCCCAAAGGACTTTCCTGGATCCCAACTTGTGCACTACACAGAAATGCATATCTACAAACATTTATGAGAACATCATTACAGCAGCTAACGGCGGTCGAGAGGGCCGCTCTCCTCTACGAAACGTACTCGTTCACGTTCCAAGGACTCGTGCCAATCGGCACTTTGCTTGACCTCTACGCATACGTCTTGCACAGGTAACAATATACACGTATGTACCCTGGTACCTGTGCGCGGCGCACGGTTGGTCGATGATGATGGCTCGCTCCTCCGCACAAGGGAGGAGCGCTCACTTGTGCCCTGGAAGATGATACTGGAGCAGCTCGACTTCATCAACTTCCACTTCTGGGACTCGCCCGAGCAAGAGACCGTTCTGGTGAGCGGCTGCGGAAATCGGGAAATAGTGGCAGGGAAGCCCTCAATGGTGGCCGTCGTATACGGGAGCGCTTGACCAGGGCATGCTTCGCGAGCTCGTGCTCGCCGGCTACCGCCAGTTCGCCTGGCCGCCAACAGACGGCTCCGTTGACGCCATCGACGACTACGAGCACGAAGCGCTGAATCTGCGCGTGCTGCTTTTCAAGGCTGCCTGCAGGCTCCGAGTGGGCGACTGCGTCGAGCAGGCGCTCCAGCGCTTTCGACCCTGGCTCGACAAGGAGAATTGGTATAGACCAGGAGAGTGCCACCCCGCCCTATTTGGGTGTCATCCCTACACAATGTTGACTGCTTGTCGCGCGACGTCAAGATTCTAGACGGGCGATTGTTACAATGTACCTGGGACTCCCAGGCTGGGAGGGAGGACTTTTTCCCCTGTGACAAGTAAACACACGCGCAGACATGCAAGAGTGTAAGAGATCCGCAGCCGTGTATTTATTGCCTGCTGCAGGTCCGCCGAGGAGCAGGTGCCAGGCACGGTCGACCTTTTCCCCGTCGTGCTCGAGACGGGCGTGCGCGAAGGCGACGCCAGCGTCTGGCGAGCTGTGCATGGCCGCTACGGTGCCGTCAGTACCAACGCTCAAAGGGCCGACTACCTCTTCAGCTTGGCCAGCACCAAAGACGAGCCCGTGCTTAACCGGTATGCGCGGGCGCGAGTGCCCAGTCTGTAAGTCTGTGTGAATTTTGATGCGCATTTGTATGAACCTAATGCGAACGCACTGCCCAAGAGCAACCAACCACTGTGTACATGTGTATTGTAGCTCTACTCAGGCTGCTGACGGAGGCGCTCGACGACAGCGTGGTCGCCAGCGGCGAGTTCCGACACGCGTTCGAGGCGCTTTGCGGCCGGGCCCGCCTAGACGGCGACGGCTGCCGTCTCGCGTGGCGCTTTGTTCGGGACAACTGGCAACGACTCCATGAGCGGTGCGCGAACTGGTCCGCCGTCGCGTCCAGGTCAGCAGGGCCGACCGTGCAGACTGGCCGACGCTGCGCTCATGAGACTCATCACTCCATGGGTCGTCGAAAGCGGCACGACGACGCCCGAGGCGCTGACCAAATTCCAGGAGTACTTCTCCACTGAGAGAATTGCGACCTTGCAACTGAGCGACGCCTCATCGGTCCGCAGTTCCTTGGAGATGGCGGCGCTCAACGTCCAGTGGGCGGAGGGAAATCGCGATGCGCTCGTCGATTGGGTCAAAGCCGATTGGGAGCGCAGCCGGCGCCAGAGCCGCACTCCGTGACTCGCGACAATGAGACTACGCGTTCGACCGTATGGAACATGTGAGCAACTGACTGTTCTATTGAACCGAGAAGAAAAAAATTGCAACAGGGCGGGCCTTTGCTGGGACTTGGGCGCACCGGAAAGCAGCGCAGCGATACCTAGTATCATCTGTAGCTTGTCAGCGAATCTGTAGCTTGCAGCGAAGCAACGTGGCAGCGTCCAGTCAGGGGGGGGGGGGGCATTTGTTACGCAGTACGCGCAATGTTTTTCTTACTTCATTGCTGCGGTTTCGGTTTCGGTTTTATTTAGCCAATCCCAACACATCCCAAGGGACGTAGACAACGCAAAGCATTGGGGAAAGTCCAAGAACGACAGGGGCACGGCGATAGCAATAAGACTGGAGAAAATACAAGCTTTCAATCACCACACTTGCGCACTTACCTATACAAGCTTCAACGTTCTAGAAATGGCAAAGATTTGTCATTTTGAGAGTTACAGGTGGTTACAGGCAGTCAGGGGCGGATCTTGCAAGCAGTTACTGAGACAACGAGTACGCATCCGCTAGACGACGCAGTTCCTGGGTTTTCGGAAGGCCATTGTCGATGTTGAAGTCTCTGCGAGCTCGAGAGCGGACGTCTTCTCGCCCAAGAGTGCGAGTAGATTGCAGGAGCTGGTAGAGAAGGAGGTCGGAGTGCCAGAGAGTGTAGAGGAGTCGCCAGAATTTTCTTTTTCTTTTTCACACTTTGCTCCTTCTAACCACTAACAGAGGCGGTATCGATTTTTTCCCCTTTTTTCCGATGCGAAAGAGGGCAGCGAGCGTAGTGAGGGCAGCGAGCGTAGTGAGGGCAGCGAGCGGAGAGGGCAGCGAGCGGAGTGATTTTGCGTTTTTGATTTCATTTTTGCGCTTTGCTAGCCGACCGCTCTTCTGTATCGATTTCATATGTACATCTATCCGACACCGAACGATACGCAAAGGGACAACAGAAACTGGCAAACAATAAGAATTCTCCGCCAAGTAAAAATCTGGGAGCTAACATCGTTTGATATAGTCTAGTCGAATATGGGTGTCAATTATCGATTGACGAACGGATATAGCAAACGCCTACACATGGCTCCAAACGTAACAGTACATGTCCTGCAGTGGTAGATGGGAGTGTCGGATGATAGGGTCGGATCGGATGATTGGTCGGACTGCATGGTCGTCGAGTGGCTAGTGAAGTCGGTGGTGGACGCAGTGCGGTGCCTGCAGCCATTCGGCGAAGAAGTCGGCGCAGCAGGCGTGCACTTGCTCTTTGGCAGTCACCACCGTTACCTGCCCGACGATCGGCAGGCGCTTGGCCCACATTGCCTTGACGATGCGCAGCTCTTGGCGGTCCTTGGGCCATTCGGCAAGGAGCCAACGCGGAGGGTTGGTGACACTAAAGTCGCAATTAGTGAGAGAAAGAGAGAGAAGCGCGCACGAATGCCGCAAGTGCTCACCCGTAGCGCGACGCGAATTCGAGACGACCGTAGATGAAGCATTGTAGCTCCGGAAATCTTTGGACGAAGCCCTCAAGAGTAAAGATGCCGCCCGCCTGCTCGTTTCCGCCGCCGACGTTGACGAGGCCGGCGTGCAGGTGCGTGAGGCCGGAGAAAGAGACGGCCAGCTCCTCCAACGCCGAACCGCCGGCGACGAGTCGGTCGCTGAGACAGCCGACGGAAAGGCGCTCGACCTTGGGCAGGCGGAGCAGCCGCTTGGGCGAGCGCACGTCGAGGCAGGGCACGTGGAGGCGCAGTAGCGAGGGCGCCAACGCCGTCAGCGCCTCGTACAGCTCCTCCGTGGCTCCGCGGCTGTCGAGGAAGTCGAGCGAGACGCTCGGCAGGACGAGCTCGACGAGGCCGGCGGGCAAGGGCGAACTGGTCGGCGTCGTGCGGACCGGCGAGAGCTTCAGCGACTGCAGACGGGAGCAGAGGCTCGACAGCGATTCAAGCCTCGCAAGACTCGCGTCGTCGGGGCAGCTCGTCGCCGCTGGCGGCACGCCGTTGTTGACGTCGAAGACGGTCAAGTCCAAAGCAATCAAGTTGCACGATCTGAATAGAACATTGGCCCATTGTCCAAAACTAAAATCGACGACATTGAACAACCCCCGCCCTTGAAATCGCGTCACCACTGGGAGGAGGCCCCAACATAGGTAAGGTCGGCGCGGTGTGAGAGAATGTTGGTACAAGCATGGAACAAAGCGCACCTCTCTTCACATACGGCGGCCATCCACCTGTGGAGGAAGCATAAAGCGGCCGTTAACCGCTGCGATGTGACTCCCCGTTCTCCGCTGACGTCCGCAAAGAGCGTGAGCCGCCGGAGGGAGCTCGTCAGCTGCCTCCTGACGCCGTCCAGCAGACGCTTCAGTCGCGTCTCTGTCACTCGGCTGACGAACGCCGACCTGACGCCCTTCGTCGACAGAAGCTCCACAGTTACCTAAAGGAACCCGCAGCTCTCTGAGAAACCGATGTAACCTATGGTTCCTCTAGAGAATCGTGTATGTGCCTTGCGGTCGGTGGCGCTGAATACGACTTCAAAACTTTTTGTCGCCTGCCAGGCGTCGAGCGGCTGCCGAAGACTGCAGGCGGCGGACGAGACGCGCCGACAAGCGGCGACGTCCTTCAGCGGCAGGCGCAAGAGAATGTCGTCGACCAGGTGGGGCGGCAGAGCCGAGAACATCGCTGCCGGTGGAGTTCGAATGGGGAAAAAAGAATGGACCTTGGGCCGAGGGGTATGGTTTGCTGGAGCTAAAACTGAGAGATACTGAACAAGTCGATCAGTCAGTCTTTGGCAGGAAGACTGATCCGATCTCTACAGCACTCCCACTGCGTGCCATGCAGTGGGGGCCGGCAATCTACTCGACGCCCACTCGGTCGGTTCATCAAGAGATAGGCCAGAGGGCGCCGGCCCTCCGCTGCCATCAATACGCCTTCTGCATGCAACTGTACATATCAGACAAGCGCCCTACTGCGTCAAAAGTTGTAAAACGAGATGCGCTGCTGCTAGTACGCAAATCAGGGTGTACGCGTCAGCGTACAACCCTAATATGTGACCACTTGTTCAGTGCGCATTTTCGAATTTTCAATCGCCTATAACTTTTGATTGCCTGAACGGATTTCGTCGCGTTATGGCTCAAATGAACCGCCTTCTTCTGGGGCATCGAACGCGCCATAACGCGTTTCCTTGTTTTACTGTAGGGGGTCAATAGTTCCAAAAATGTTTCGAAAGCGCGTCCTTTTTTTTTTCGTGTTCTCTGCCAGGTTTTCAGACCGCCATTCGTGAACGATACTCTCGATCGGCATGAAACTTTGCAGGTGTTGGCGGCTCATGATGGGATTCTTGTCGCCCAAAGCATTCGGCTCTAGGCCGTGGCAATGTGTAGCTATGGTCCATTTTGACGATTTTTCTCGGACATAGTCGTTTTTTTGGGCAAAAGTTTGTCCTCTATAGGCGCTTCAACCGTTGATCTGAGAGTTTCGCTATAATGGAGAAAGTTGATCGCCATGACCTGGAATAGACCCCATTGAAAAAATTAGTCACCCAAGACGCACCAATATGTCTACACTCTTGGGAAATTAATAAAAATCGGCGATATTTCGGAGTGGTTAGCTCGGATGGCTTTGAGGGCAATAATAAAGTTGATCACCGATTGGTGGGGAACATTTCATTCCTTAGTGCCGACGCGCTCCGACGCACCAAAATATTTTCACTTTTGGGAAAATCGCAATATCTCGATGTGGGTACATCGGATCACTTCGGCTAAAACACAAAAGTTGACCGCCTGCACGTGTAGATCATTTTGATTCTTTACATCGCTATGCTCCGACGAACCAATATGGCACTGCAGATGTGCACGCACGCACGCACACCTTCAAATGGGCTGCTTCACAAACAACTCGATGTGGGTAGGCCGGATCATTTCGGTTAAAACACGAAAGTTGACCGCCTAGTCATAGGGATCATTTTCATACTTTACATCACTATGCTAAAACGCAGCAATATAGCACAACTGCAAGCGCACGCACGCACGCACATAATGTACCGCCTATGGCGCAGCACTATAGCAAAACTGCATGCGCATGCACGCACACACACGCTCACACGCTTCGATCGCGCCATCGTACGCGCATGTCCGTCGGACCGGTTGCAAGTAACGCGCGGCACACTTCTTTGCCTGGGTGATTTTGGATTTTTTGATCGCCTATAACTTTTGATTATCTGAACCGATTTTGGCGCGTTTCTATACGATGTGTGTCTCCTACTGCGATTGAGGGATTCCACTGGACACGCTACATTTGCTTTTTTTTGGTACGCTGGGGCATGTGTGCGGTGGTCTGGTGTGGGGTGTGGGTGGGGGGGGGGGGGGGGGGGGGGGGGGGGGGGGGGGGGGGGGGGGGCGGGCGGGGGGGGGGCGGGCGGCGGGCGGGGGGGGGGGGGGGGGGGGGGGTGGGTTGGGGGCGTTCAGGCGGAAGGAAAAGGAGAGGTGAGGGGGCGGGAGGCGGGGAAGGTGGGGGAGGGGGTGGTGTGGGGGGAGGAGAAAAAAGGGGGGAAGGCACGGCGCACGCCACTGCCTTTGCGGGTGGGGAGTCAGTTGAGGAAAGAGGTGTATAAAAACAAACACACACGTACTGACATATTGTGGTTGTGTGTGCGAGCGCCTCAGCAGAGCGAAACGCAACCTTCTCTATCTCTCTCGCAGAGGTGGGGGGTGGGGGGTGAGGGGGCGCACAGAAAAACTCCTGTATAAATGGCGCCCTCCAATGTGTGGGATGGGTGGTGTCTCCACATAGTGAGGTGTGTGAACATACATGTCCTCGCTTTGTCTGTCCTCCTCTCGCATTTCACCAATGATGAACTACACGTTTGCATAGTGCCATGCACATTTTAATCGTGTGCGTGCGTGCATGCGTGCGTGCCTGCGCGCATGCGTGCGTGCGAGCCTGCGCGCGCATCGTGTTCCATGTGCAAGATCATGGGGTCCTTCCGTCTGTCTCAAACAGTGGCATCGGTCATGCGGTCCTTCCTGTCTGTCTCCAACGTGGCAGTCGGTCTGCGGTCCTTCCTGTCTGTCCACAACAGTGGGATGGCGGTCAGGCGGCGGGTGTGGGTGGGGGGGGGGGGGGTGGTTAATGCCCCCTCCTATGCACGCGAAGAAAAAAAGCCAAATATGGGACGTGGTGCTGCGGTTGGGTTAGGTTTTATACAGGTTTGTTCAAACTGAAGTTGATCGCTGCAAGCGTAAGTGGCTTGAGGCGTGCCTTGATTAATACCCCTCTTTTTCAAACTGGACTTTAACAAAATAGCGTCACATATTCACCTTTTTTTGCAGCCGCCTGCAAATTTTTCCTTAATCATTACAGGATGCGACATGCTGTGTCACGCTGCTGGCATGCGTGGGTTGCAACTATCAGTTGGAACGCGCCACATACTCAATTATTGTTGCATAGCTATAAATGAGTTTCTGCAAAATGCAGCAACAATCAACAATGACCATTTTCCTCAATAAAACGACACGCGTCGATTCTCAATACAAAATAGTGCCTCTCCGGTGTTCTCGCGCTTCATTACGCTCTCGTCCAGTACTCGATAGGCGGCAGACGGACATAAAGCCAGTTCACAAGCTTGAAGAAAACCCTAGAAGTGCGTCGCGGCATGCTCAGAGCCTTATGAGCAGCTGTATTTGTCCTTGACATCGGCCGCTTCGAAGAGCGCGCCGTGTCCCGGGATGATGACGTCGACCTTTTCGTCGCAAACCAATTTCTTCTGGCTCTTGTACCGCTCGGACTGAAACAACGATGCGTTCGTCTCGTCTGTCATGTGTCCTCGCGTGCGCGTGCCAAGACCGTGTCGTCTGTTGCAACGTCGGCGATGTCGGTCCAGAGGTCGCCGACGATGGCGAGCTTGCCGACGTCCCTCGCCTCGTCGCCCACGCCCAGCTGGACCTTGGTGACGACGAGCGACCGGTCGAACTGGCCGCCCGCGTGGCCGGGCGTCAGCAGGAGACGCAACTGAGGTTGTTCAGCGATCTGTTTCTCGACGATCGCGGTGTCGCCGAAACCAGGCTTGTCCTTCTGCGCCTCCGTCACAAACACTCCCGACGAGTAGCTGCAACGGACGAGCGATGCACGGAATATTCACACAGGTACCTGAAGCCTTCCTGCTCTCCCATCTATAGCGAACACCCCCCCCCCCCCCTATTGCGCAACCGGATGCGCATTGGGAAACTGTCTAGCAACTTCAGAAGGCTTCGCTGGCGAGCAACTTCCATAATTTAAACAGACACCCAAAGCACAAGTTTACCAACGATTCGAAACGCGACTTTAGGTTTGCTTTGGAAACCAAAAAAAAACATTCCAGAGCCACTGACACTTCGTTGACGTTGTCGATCTCGGCCAAGTCCGAGTAGACGGTGGCCTTCTTGAACATGCCCGCGTTCGAGACGTGGTCGAAGTGACTGTGTGTCTGCATCAAGGTCAAAATTAACTCAAAAGTAAAAAAAAAACTAAAAGTGAGCCCTTACCAGCACCACATAGTTGACTTCGGCTGGCTTGAGACCGTAGTTGCGCACCGCCCGGCAGACGTCGCCGCGCTGCGAAGGCAGGCCTGTGTCGACAAGAATCACGCGGTCCGCTTGGAAGACCTGGGCGCTTAGACCTTAATTTTCAGGGCCTAAAGGCTAAATGGCGCAGACCAGAGTCGTGCTGGTCTTGTAGCGATTCTTGTACGGCGGCTTTGTGGTCTCCTCTCCCACGCGCTCGCGTGAGCCGACGGTCAGCGGCACGACAATCTACGCGAGAAAAAAAAGAACATTATCTACCATTTCTTTTCAATATAAATACTGCTATTCACCGCTTTATTGTCCTTTGGAACGGGCCGCTTGCTGATGTCGACCAGCGTTGGGTCCGCATGGATCGTAGTCGCAATCACAGTCGCAAGCGTGACGAAAGCGTCGATTCGCATCCTGTAGAAAGCTAGACGTAGGTAGGCAGCTAGACGCTCAAATCTCACCACTCAGCTCTCTGGTGGAATCTCCCTGTAGATACCCCGCAACTGAGCGCCAGTGAAAGGTGGCAGTTGTTCAAACGGAGCGAATTCATTCTGTGTGAATATTCAAAGCAATCTCCGAACTGGTCTCCTGACGATGCACACGGGAGAAGGATATAGTACACTCGAGTTCGATAGGTGACTGCATCGCAAGCAGAGCAGCGAGCGATATCAGAGCGATCAAACGTGCTATCGTGGTGTGTTCTGATGAACTTCCAGATAGTAGCGTCTAGGTTCCTCCAGTTACCAGTCTAACGCGTGCCGCAAACATCAAATCCAAGCGGCCATCAAATAGCGAACCCTTTGCCGAACATTAATAACGGTACCTACAGTACATGTAGTACGTAAGCTTGTAAACACCGAGCGGCAAAGTGACACATCGTATGCAATGCAGTGATTGCACAAAAAGCACGACAGAAATTGATGCACATTACTACACACGTTTGTCAAGGACTCAATGCCATAACGACGCATTACCGTGTACATCTACTTACAAATGCGCCTTGCGTACGTGTTTGTTTGTTTGTTTGTTTGTTTGTTTGTTTGTTTGTTTGTGTGTATGCTTCGAGTAAACTCGCGAACCGCTTGACGTACGTGGACGCGCGATGGCTCGATCGAATGCTCGCGACCCCGAGATGGTCATGAGCAAGGTCGATTTTTGATATGCAAATCTATACCGTAGTTATGGCGCATTTTCAAAGTTTGCAGCACAGATTAACACTACCAAACGAATTGCACATGGATGAATCAGGGTGTACGCGTCAGCGTACAACCCTAATATGTGACCACTTCTCAATGCGGGTTTTTGAATTTTCGATCGCCTATAACTTTTGATTGCCTGAACGGATTTCGACGCGTTATGGCGCAAATGAACCGCCTTCTTCTGGGGCATCGAACGCGCCATAACGCGTTTCCTTGCTTTACTGTAAGGGGTCAATACCTCCAAAAACGTTCCAATTTTGTGGCTTTTTTTTCGTGTTCTCCTCCCAGTTTTTGGAGCACTGCTCACGAACGCCGAAAGCAATCAGGATGAAACTTTGCACGTATGGGCGACCCATGGCAACAATTTGTTGTGCCAAAAGATTCTTGTCTAGACTTTGTATATCCAGAGATATTGCTGATTTTATTCTTTTTTGAAGGACCCGAAAAGTTTGTGCCCTATAGGCGCTCCAACCGTTCGTCGCAGAGCTTCGCTATAAAGGGGAAAGTTGATGGCCAGGACCTAACTTAGAAAAGTTTCAACAATTGGACCGCATTGGACGCACCAAAATACATCTCCCCATTATACCAATGACATAAAATGGCGATATTTCGGTGTGGTTAGCTCGGATCGCTTTGAGGTCAATAATAAAGTTGATCACCAATTGGTGTGGAACATTTCATTCCTTAGTGCCAACGCGCTCCGACGCACCAAAATATTTTCGCTTCCGGGAAAATCGCTATATCTCGATGTGGGTACGTCGGATCACTTCGGCTAAAACACAAAAGTTGACCGCCTGCACGTGTAGATCATTTTGATTCTTTACACCACTACGCTCCGACGAACCAATATGGCACTGCAGAAGTGCACGCACGCACGCACACTGTCAAATGGGCTGCTTTGCAAGAAATTTGATGTGGGTAGGTCTGATCACTTCGGCTAAAACACAAAAGTTGACCGCCTAGTCATGGTGATCATTTCCATACTTTACATCACTATGCTCTGACGCAGCAACATAGCACAACTGCATGTGCATGCACGCATGCACATAATGTACATAGCACCTATTTAAAATGTATCGTCATTACCGTATTTTGCATGCAGCTATTGACGCCCCCCCCCCCAAAAAAAAACGACTCCGTGTTGAGCGGCTTCGAACGCGCCATCGTACGCGCATGTACGTCGAGCCATTCGCGAGTTGCTTTGCATTTCTTTATCAGGGTGTACGCGTCAGCGTACAACCCTAATATGTGACCACTTCTCAATGCGGGTTTTTGAATTTTCGATCGCCTATAACTTTTGTTTTTGCCTGAACGGATTTCGACGCATTATGGCGCAAATGAACCGCCTTCTTCTGGGGCATTGAACGCGCCATAACGCGTTTCCTTGCTTTACTGTAAGGGGTTACAAACCAATATGGTACTGCAGATGTGCACGCACGCACGCACACTATCGAATGAATTCGCTTCACAAAAAAACTCAATGTGGATAGGGCGGATCACTTCGGATAAAACACAAAAGTTGGCCGCCTAGTCATAGCGATCATTTTCATACTTTACATCACTATGCTGTGACGCAGCAATATAGCACAACTGCATGTGCACGTATGCACGCACATAATGTTGTGCCTATGTACAATGTACGCACATGTGTTGGGCAGATGCTTAGCTGACACTTCCTGTGAGAAAGATCCGAGATTCCCATTCCTTTTCCAGTGGGGCGGGTCAATGCTCTCGCACTCATACAAGACTAGACCACCAAGATGCACACATCGTTTTGGCATAGTGATGTAAAGTATGAAAATGACCGCTATGACTAGGCGGTCAACTTTTGTGTTTCAAACGAAGTGATCAGACCTACCCACATCAAATTTCTTGCAAAGCAGCCCATTTGACAGTGTGCGTGCGTGCGTGCACTTCTGCAGTGCCATATTGGTTCGTCGGGGAGCGTAGTGGTGTAAAGAATCAAAATGATCTACACGTGCAGGCGGTCAACTTTTGTGTTTAGCCGAAGTGATGCCGACGTACCCACATCGAGATATAGCGATTTTCCCGGAAGCGAAAATATTTTGGTGCGTCGGAGCGCGTTGGCACTGAGGAGTGAAATGTTCCACACCAATTGGTGATCAACTTTATTATTGACCACAAAGCGATCCGAGCTAACCACACCGAAATATCGCCATTTTATGTCATTGGTATAATGGGGAGATGTATTTTGGTGCGTCCAATGCGGTCCAATTGTTGAAACTTTTCTAAGTTAGGTCCTGGCCATCAACTTTCCCCTTTATAGCGAAGCTCTGCGACGAACGGTTGGAGCGCCTATAGGGGACAAACTTTTCGGGTCCTTCAAAAAAGCATAAAATCGGCAACATCTCTGGATATACAAAGTCTAGACAAGAATCTTTTGGCACCACAAATTGTTGCCGTGGGTCGCCCATACGTGCAAAGTTTCATCCTGATTGCTTTCGGCGTTCGCGAGAAGTGCTCCAAAAACTGGGAGGAGAACACGAAAAAAAAAAGCCGCAAAATTGGAACATTATTGGAACTATTGACCCCTTACAGTAAAACAAAGAAACGCGGTATGGCGCCTTCGATGCCACAGAAGAAGGCGGTTCATTTGCGCCATAACGCGTCGAAATCCGTTCAGGCAATCAAAAGTTATAGGCGATCGAAATTTCAAAAAACCGCATTGAGAAGTCGTCACATATTAGGGTTGTACGCTGACGCGTACACCCTGATATTAGGGTCCTGATATATACATGCATGCACGCACGCACAGGCTTATTCCGAAACATACGTACACGCACGCACGCACGCACGACGCACGTACACGCACGCACGCACGCACGCTCGCTCGCTCGCTCGCACGCACGCACGCACGCACGCACGCACGCACGCACGCACGCACGCACGCACGCACGCACGCACGCACGCACGCACGCACGCACGCACGCACGCACGCACGCACGCACGCTCGCACGAACCCACGCACGCACAGACCCTCGCACAGAGGAGCACAGAATGTGGGCCAACTGCACGCACGCACGCACGCACGCACGCTCGCACGCACGCACGCACGCACATACGCTCGCACAGAGGAGCACCGAATTTGGGCCAATTTCTGTCAACAGGGTGAACGCCCATCACGATCAACAGAGCAGCAGTGAATTTGGCGCCACCGACTGTCAACGGGGTGAACGCCCATCACGATCAACAGAGCAGCAGCGAATTTGGCGCCACCAACTGTCAACGGGGTGAACGCCCATCACGATCTACAGAGTAGCAGTGAATTTGGCGCCACTAACTGTCAACGGGGTGAACGCCCATCACGATCAACAGAGCAGCAGCGAATTTGGCGCCACCAACTTTCAACGGGGTGAACGCCCATCACGATCAACAGAGCAGCAATGAATTTGGCGCCACCAACTGTCAACGGGGTGAATGCCCATAGTGATCAACAGAGCAGCAGTGAATTTTGGCGCCACCAACAGTCAACAGGGTGAACGCCCATCGCGCACCAGCCATCCACTTGCACAGCATGATCATGTCGACCATCATATGCAAAATCAGTTGCTTTATTCCTTAACATACACATGGCGGCCAAAGGCCGCATGCGCCTCTAGTAATGAAAATCGCCTCAATGCGCAGCAAAGCACATCCTGCATGTGACATGGTACACCTACAATATCAACAAAGCAACTTCCGATTCAAAATTTGCAACGTAGGTATGAAAAGTAAAAAATTGTGTACGAGCCCGATATTCGTGTGATTATGCAGTTAACTGCAGTGTGTGTGTGCGTGCGTGCGTGCGTGCGTGCGTGCGTGCGTGCGTGCGTGCGTGCGTGCGTGCGTGCGTGCGTGCGTGCGTGCGAGCAGCTGTCGTCCTCAGACTTCAGCACAACACCGGTACACTCTACGTTCATTTGCAGCACGCAGACGTACGCATAAAACGCGGTAGTTTACGCTCTACCTCTGGGTCTAGCTCCTCTAGTGTAGCTCTAGCTTCTTCTATTCAACATATCTGTTATTGCATAGACGACGGGAATGCCTGGAATGTGCTTACCGCGCTAAAGAGAACTACTATAGTCATCGAACCAATGTCGTACCCGCGCCTCTAGCTTGCTTCTATTGTTCCATTCACCTTGTTTGTTATTGCGTCGACGCCAATCGTGCAACTCCTTAAAGCCGCCGCGGGCGTCGCTTCATAGCGTGATTTTCTCTCGCGACACTGTACGAAGGCGACAAGCTAGAGAAAATGTGCGGTGGTAAAAAGTTGGCGATTATAATCCTTCTGGAAGCTTCTGCGAGCGCTGCAGCGCGCTTCGAACCCGACCTTCGTCTGAGGCCGCAGCGCGCACGCGGCGAGGCCGTCGTGGTCACGCCCATCGCTGGCAAACAGGTCAAAATCGTGGCGACCTTTCCGAAAATCGTCAAGCGACAGGCTTCCACGTCGATTGTACGGCATTGAAAACTGCAATCGCAGTTAGTTGAAGAAGACAAAGAACAACATTTCAGGTGTTCAGCGGCGACAATATCATCGTGTTCGATGCCGGCTTGCCGCCGCAAGCCAACTATCTCGTCAACCATGCGCTGCCCTCCATTGGAGTGTCAGCTCGACAGGTTGTTTTCACACGAATGTTACGCCCAGTTTGTCACGCCCAAATTAGTTGTGCGCCTGCAGGTGACACACGTGGTGAAGAGCAGCGACCGCTTCGAGCACGGCGCCAACTCCGCTCGGTTCTGCAACGCCAAGGTTTACTCGTCGATTCACGAGTACGATTCGGTCAAAGAACTGTGAGTCCCTCCTGCTCCTGTTCTCCTTGACAACTTTTATTGCTTCTACCTATAGATCCAAAATTGGCACATTGGACCCGAACGACATGTCGAAGGCGTTTCCGATTGACGACAACGTCAAATTGATTCTCACGCCAACAGTCAGCGCTACGGATTTGACACTGATTGTTTCGAATACCAAGGGAATGGGTGTGGTGGCGCTCGTCGGTGACCTGTGGTTTGACTCGGGAGACATTGTCACTAAAGCGGTAATCATTGAAAACCGGTTTGAAAACGTAAAAGGTCTACTGCGACTTGCAGAACCCGGCGATCTACATCTCACAAGCTTCCGTCGACGCCCAGAAGCGCGTCGTTTGCGACCATGGTGTGAACTGGATTGTGCCAGGACACGGAAAGGCGTTCAAAGTTACGCCCGAACTGAAAAAACGATACAAGTGCGAAGAGTGAACAGCAACGCACTGTTGACAGAGAAAGAGAGAGAGACTGATAGAGCGATTTGTAACACGCGGCTGTGGTGATCTGATCAAGCTGGTTGCAGTTAGCATCGGTTTGGGGTGAATTCTTTTCACTGACGAGCACGGAGTTCAATGTATGCAAGCACCTTTGTGGGCGTCACAGCGTCGAACCTGCTGCAACATGCAGTGCGACCAGTTGTTGCCAACACTCACTTGTATCTACCGGTAACGAAGTGGTCCTTGTCTTCTGCTTGGTTGGGATGCAATAATTTTGTGGTGCCTCGCAACCAGACTCCCCCCCCCCCTTGCCGCTTCTGTTTCTGTGCGGACTGGCTCATTTTTCACTCGTTCTCACTTGCAGCTATGTATAATGCAACTCGTAAAGCTGATACACACCTTCGGACAACTGACCAACTGCTGATGCAAGATAGCCAACAGTAACTGCACGGGTCCATCAAGTGGCCCACCCTTTGTTGAACTGTCATCAGTGAGACAAACATGCCGAGTCAACTGTTTCTCTGCAGTGAAGGTTGACGCACTAAAAAAGTGCGTGCGTGGACGAGTGCGCTTGCACGCCACATGCTACACGAATCAAGTGATGTCCGCTAGACCAATGTTGCCGATGCGCAGCAGAATGAAGCAGAGCTTGAAGTAATCGGCGCAGTCGCGAACCACCGACACGGCCCAGATCTAGAAACAATCAGAATTGGGAATGAGCAAGCAATCAGCCAAGTTTAAGATGCTATTGGTGCCTATGTACGTACGTACATTGTAGTCATCACTT
This sequence comes from Paralinhomoeus sp. GSCO2_6, assembly GCA_030248085.1. Taxonomy (NCBI): domain Eukaryota; kingdom Metazoa; phylum Nematoda; class Chromadorea; order Monhysterida; family Linhomoeidae; genus Paralinhomoeus; species Paralinhomoeus sp. GSCO2_6. Next base: position 18,276 of record JASAMY010002057.1, on the reverse strand, counting down.
GCGACAAAGTTGCACGCCGCACAATACTGCCATCCGGTAACTGCACACGCAGCGGTATTCGAGGACTTTTCGAGTTAATCACACTTGTGCGGTACTAGCTCCTTATGTAACGCAAACCTTAAAGAAAGTGTTCCAAATTACCTATGTAATTGTACCTGAAGCAATAGTTCTAAGATCAGGCAAACGGCAGTGGCCACGCTGGCAAGCGTGACCAGCAGCGGATTCGTTGTCTCGTGGTGTTGGCCGACGCCCAGCGACAAGGCCAGCGCGCACTGGGGCGGAGAATGCACGACGCACCAAAATAACATCAATTTTTACATACAGAAATATCGGTACCTATGTTAGTAGTAAACTACGGCTAAGGTGCCGGTAGGTGCATTCTCCACCAGGTGCAGTAGTACAACGACGATACTGGTGCGCTGCAGGCCGAGATGCATCCTCAGAAGGTCGCGCCGAAAGTGGCTCACTCCAAATGCCAAAAAAGGCCCGCAGAGCGCCACAAGGATCTGTCAAAGGATAGCATCAATTTTGCCATCACGGACAATGCATGCGGCGTTCAAAAAATTCTGGAAACCTGCCAAAGAATCTCGCAGTACAGCACGATCGGGTGACCTACGAGCTGCGCCAACGAGGTCAGTCGTAGTTCAGAGCTGCATTACAATTTTCTTCGACACTATCTTCCATCATTGTCCAATTCAGATCGGTGCGGACTCACTCTGGCAGTGGATTCCAGAACCGGATTTGGTAAAGTTCGAAGGAGATCGCGGCGATCGTGAGGAGCGCGAGCGTTGTCTGCGCGATGCTGATGAGTCGACAGGCGGACCGGATCAGGCAGGAGCTGATGCAGCAGAGCGGCTCCAACTCGCGAATTCGGCTGCTCACCCTGCGAGCCCCTTTTGGAAATAGACTCCGCGGTCTGTCTGCCACCCGCACGCACTCACATGTTGGCCAGAGAAGCCTTGCGGGGGCCCGCCGCGGCGCGAACGTTGGTGCCCGAAGCACGGGTGGCCGCCTCCATGTCCTCGCGGCTGGCGCCGACGTCGTGATCCTGACGCGAAAAATACGCACCGAAACATGTATCTATCAATAGCACCAAATAGAGACGTCTAGGATACTGGTTTCGGGGCTAAAAGAGGGCTAAAAGAGAAAAGGAAAGAGTGGCGCTTCCTCTAGGGCCTGAAAAGTGTAACTGGCGAACAGAGCTTATAATTGTATAGCAAACAAAAACCTGAGAAATTGTTGGAGAGCGGCGCGACGAGGAATTTTAAAACCCCCATGTAGACTACCAGTCAACCGAGCTAACTGCGAGACCACACTCGCGCGCCAACTCTTGGTGGCAGATGAAACACGCAGGCAGACAACGAACGGGCGATACCCAAATCGTGGCTGTAAAGGACACACCCCTATGCCGCATCCAACCCTACCTGCCCAGTCCAGTGTACTCTATCAATCTACTGGCTAAATTAGATAGGTAATGTGCAACCAGCCCACCCTAAAGAATGTCAGGAATGTCTTGGTGGTCCAGTGTCGAGTGGAGGCCTTCAGCTTCTGGTAGTAGATGCCGGCGAGAAATTTGCTTTCCAGCTCCTCGGCCGACTGATTCCCGGCCATCGCGTTTGCCCACATTTTTGACTCGCCTGACTTGACAAAGTGGCTCGGCAAGCCAACCGTAAACCCTGAGAGAGGAGAAGCTGACTAACCGGAGCCGAGAAAACGGTTAGTACCCACCCCGCACCGACCGGTAAGTGCTGAGTATTAGCCGTGCCATTTTATCGCTAGTCAAAAAGCGAGAAAATTTAGTCGCCAGCCACCACAAAACTGATTGCTTCCCGAGGGGCCACTTTGCGACCGGCGGCTTAGGAAGCTGATTGTTGGAAAGAAATTGATTGTCGCACCGCACCCCGCGGCCGGCTCCCCACGCTGTGACGCCCCGGAGGTGCTTGCGTCCTTCCTAAACTCAGCGTCAGTCAATTGAAAGCATTCAACTCCGCGCGGCTTAATCTGATCACCACCGTGTGTCACAATAAATCGATCGTTCTATCGGTCTCTCTCTTTTCTTCGTCCACAACGAGGTGTTGTTGTTCACTCTTCGCATTTGAACCGCTTTTTAAATTCGGGCGTAACTTTGAACGCTTCTCCGTGTCCCGGCACGATCCACTCTACGCCGTGGTCGCAAACAACGCGCTTCTGCGCGTCGACGATAGCTTCAGAGATGTATGCCGCCGGGTTCTGCAAGTTGCAATCGATTTTCCGCGCGTTTTCCAAACCGGTTTGCGAAATTACCGCCTCGGTGACGCTGTCCTCGGAGTCAAACCACAGGTCCCCCACAAGCGCTACCACGCCCAACCCCTTGGCCTTCGAAACAATCAGCGACAAGTCCGTAGTGCCGACTGTCGGCGTGAGAATCAATTTGACGTTGTCGTCAATCGGAAACACCTTAGACATGTCGTTCGTGTCCAAGATGTCAATTGTGGATCTATAGGTAGATAGAATGAACAATTCCTATAAAAAAGAGAGACACGACCGGTACTCACTCACCGTTGCTTCACGGAATCGTACTCGTGAACCTGCGAGTAAACCTTGGCGTTCACGAACAGGGCCGAGTTGGCGCCGTGCTCGAAGCGGTCGCTGCTCTTTACCACGTGTGTCACCTAGAGGCGCACAACTGATTTGGGCGTGACAAACTGGGCGTAACTTTCGTGAGAAAACCTGTCGAGCCACCACTCCAATGGAGGGCAGCGCATAGTTGACGAGATAATCGGCTTGCGGCGGCAAGCCGGCATCGAACACGATGATATTGTCGCCGCTGAACACCTGAAATGTTGTTCTTTGTCGTCTTCAGCTAACTGCGATCACAGTCGATCCGCTTTCAATTCCGTACAATCGATGTGGAAGCGCGTCGCTTGGCGATTTTCGGAAAAGAGTCCACGAGTAGGACCTGTTGGCCAGCGATGGGCGTGACCACGACAGCCTCGCCGTGCGCGCACTGCGGCCTCAGGCGCAGGTCGGGTTCGAAGCGCGCCGCAGCGCTCGCAAAAACCTCAAGAATTAGAATCGCCAACATTATACCACCGCGCATTTTCTCGAACAGTCGTCGTCGTCCTGCGTCCAGCGTCGCGAACGCAAGTCAAACTGAACGGTCGGCTTAGACGGAGGCGGCTTTGGAGGATTTGCACAATGGCGGGCAGACCCGTCGCCAGGCGTTGACGCAATAACAGATCAGTTGAATAGAAGCTGGAGAAGCGGGCAGGATGCGCTGATCGGCTCACTAGAGCTGTTGAATCGGTATCCGCAACGGATAGGCTGGGGGATGGCGTGAAATACCACCTTCTCTGCTTTGTACGTGCGAGCGTGCGGCCGCGTCTCTTCAAACGTTCACAAAATACAGTTACACTGTATGTACATTCGCAAACTTCACAAATACTGAAAAAAGCGGCCCACAGGAGCGCAAACGCAGTGTACATCGCAAAGCGGGGCGAGAATGAAAATCACACACGTAGGTAGACACCGTGACAGCGACAAGACGAATTCACATTTGTACCGTAGACTGTACATTTGACAAAGCAGGGAAGACAGCGCCACTCCGTCATACTTGGGGAGCAATTCTCCCACATTGAATCCATTGATAGAAATTACACAGTATTTTTGTAAATTAAGAAAAATGTACAGAAATATTTACAGAGAAATTAAATTTTATTTTCGTATGGTACTGTCTGCAAAGGACTGGACCGTCCGTCCAAATCTCTCGTCCCAGGACTGCTTCCGAGATTTTTTTCGGGCGGTCACCAGCCGATGCGGTCGCGCCAGTGGGTCGCGAGGTCGGCGGCCTTGCGGCGCGGTCCGCGGCCTCCGAGGGCCGCGAGGGCCCGGGCGGCCGCCTCGACCTTGGGCCGGTTCCGGCGCACGTACATGCGCGCGTCGGAGCGCATCAGCTCGAGCTTCTCGGGCGCCACCTCGTCCAGGGAGAAGAGCTCGCTGACGAACGGGTCCAGACGGAAGTAGGTGCCGGCCGGCAGGAGGTCGTGAAGACAGAGGTGCGTCACTGCAAGGACAAGACGAACCGGCATGTGCGTGTGACGAGACACGCACGCACACACCGAAACACACGAACCGGCCCGCACGCACGCACGAACAAACGAACGAACGCACAGACAGACAGACAATGGGACGCACGCTCGGTGTCGGTGGCGCTGTCTAGGATTCGGCCGAGTTTCTGCTGTAGGGAGCTGCTGGCGCCTCCAGCGGCCTGAGGGTGGGATAGCTCGGGAGCGACGGAGAGGGTGGGCCTGGCGCCGCAGCCGACGGAGACGAGACACTGGATGGGCTCGTCGGGCCAGAGTTGCTTGCACTCGTGCACCGCGATCGCCGACGGGTTGTTCACCAGCACGCCGCCGTCCTGCAGCAGCTGCGCGCCCAACGACACCTACCAAAGCGCGCCAGCCGCATCTTCGTGTGTGGTCAGCAGAGTACCGCAAAGAGGTGGAATCGCTGGGCAGTGCCTCTGCGCGCACCTCTTGAAAATAGTAGGGCGCAGCGGAGCTGGCCTGCAGTGCTTGCCAGATAAAGGCGCAGCAGTCGTCGCCCGGGAAGTGGCTAGGCCGACCCGCGGCCGTTCTGCAACGCCGCCTCGTCTGTCCGTTCGTGCGTGCCGGTGCGTGCGCGTGCGTGTCGGTGCGTGCGTGCGTGCGTGCGTGCGTGCGTGCGCACCGGTGCGTGCGTGCGCGCGTGCGCGCCGGTGCATGTGTGCGTGCCGGTGCGTGCGTGCGTGCGCACCGGTGCCTGCGCGCCGGTGCGTGCGAGCGTGCGTGCCGGTGCGTGCGTGCCGGTGCCTGCGTGCGTGCCGGTGCATGCGTGCGTGCCGGTGCTGTGCCGCACCTATAGTTCCTGAAGAGGAATGGCGTGAGCGTGCGCGCGTTGACGAGGCAGGCGACGACGCAGAGCCTGGGGCCGCCGGGCGCCACCTCGACCATGCGCGCGCGCTCGCCCATGACGCGGCGCAGGATCTGGCTCCACTGGGCGCTGTTGTAGTAGGCGTGCGAGCGCACCAGACTCGCCACCGCCTCCCACCGGCCGCGCGTGAACAGCGACGTCGAGATCTCGCTGCAAGCTTTCTTCCACTTCAAGGCATGCGGTGAAATCGGGGGGGGGGGGCGGAGGGGATCTACTTCTTCTTCTTTACTGAGGCCGGCTCCGACGTCGGGGGGGGGGGGAGCAATTGCTACACGTATGCTCACAAGTGAAAAACAGAAGTTCTGCAACAAAGACAAAATGCTCGCAGGTGTTACAAAACTCGGCGCCGCAGGCAAAATGGTGCGCTGTACGTGGAAAACTGGCTCGTTAGCGTAAAATGAAGGCCAGAAGGGGAGGGGGCATCCCATGATGATTCTTATACGGATTATATCGACCCCGCCACCAGATGTGTGTGTGTATAGAAGAAGCAGTCAATGCAATAGAGTCGGCACTTGCTTGTAGGCTTGTTTGCAGTCGGCGACGCCCCACTGGAAGTGGACGAGCAGTGAGGCGATGATGGCGCCCGTCGAAGTGCCCACGGCGAAGTCAAAGAAGTCGGCCAGGCACTTCCGGCTGGGATCGAGGCGGAGGCACTCACGCTCCATCGCCTCCAGCACCTCCAGCGCGATCATGCCTCTGCACAATGCGCGGACACGTGTTGTGCAAAAAAGGCTCGGAGAAACAGAAATTGGCGGACGGGGGGTGGTCTATGGCATGCGGCCTCACGGACAAAATTAACGAGGGGTCAGAGCACGGCATACAGTGTCATATCGATATCGATCCCATCCCCAGCGCCCACCTTAGGTTCAATGTACATATTTCCGGGTTGCGCATTCTTTACTGGTCATATTGTGCAGCAGCGATCCGAGCCGAGAGGGACTCAGGTTGGAAGCCTGGGCGTGGCGACGTGTGTTCGTCAACAGGACACTGCACCTGGTGCCGCCTCCGTCGATGGCGAGAACGCGGAGACCCCGCGAGCGTCTGGGGAAGGTGTAGCCGACGAGGGCAAGACATTGGTCCACCTTCTGCCGGTGATCGGGCACCGTCGACCGCTCGCGATGCCGCAGCAACGTGGGCAGCAAGCCGTGCTGAACAAGCCAGCCATCGCACGCAATTTCCCAGCGAGTAAACCAGAGTGTTAGGTGGGCTGGTTAGCAAGATTCGTTTTTGCCAGGGCTGGCCAATAAAACGAAAACACCAAAGAAGACTGTACATCGAGTGCGATCTCGCCAGCGGCGGGGTAGGCTAGCAGGTGGTCGAGCAGCTCGCTGGTGCGTAGCAGGCGCGAGCTACTCGAGTAGGACAGTCTCACCTGCAATGAAGAACAATTAGCCGTCTCGCACGCACGCACAGACACGCACACGCGGACGAACACACACACACACACACACACACACACACACACGCGCGCACACACACGCACACGCACAGCAAAGCGTAGGCCTCACCGCTTTGACGAGCGACGCAGTTTTATTCTCCAGGATCGTACCATAGAGCCTTATGTTCGCCAGAAATTTAGGCGGATCCGGCACGCTGATCGGTTTTGGGGAAGCGCCTGTGTTCTGGGCTGGTGGCCCTTGGGTTTCTGGCAATTGTACGTTATCAGGACTTATTGCAGACTTTGTCTTCTTGTGAACCGGTTTGACAGAGTTTGAACCGACCAACGCAGCCACAGTTTGTCGTAGGCGCGTTGCGATGCTTGGCAATTCTGCAAGTTTTTAAACATTGTTATTGATCAACAAATTGCGTATGACAAACAAAAACCCAAAAAAACCTGCCTTTTACGATGTCAGCTTGAGATGCGCTGCCGCTACAATATCGCATGAAAGTCAAGGCCAGACGATGCATCGCGATATTTCAACAAAACTATAATATTACAGCTTGTTTATACATTAAAAAAACCTCATACGGCCACGGCCACTCAGGGCAATTCCCAAAATATGCAACCGATACAAGCACAACCGATACAAGGGATTATTGTTCCCGCCTCCTAAGCCTAAGCCTAAGCCTAAGCCTAAGCCTAAGCAAAAGCCTAAGCCTAAGCCTAAGCCTAAGCCTAAGCCTAAGCCTAAGCTAAAGCCTAAGCTACAGTGATCCCTTGTATCGGTTGTGCTTGTATCGGTTGCATATTTTGGAAATAGCCCCACTCAGCGTTTTATGCGTATCCGTATCCGTGTCCGTATCCGTAATGGTATCTGCCATGGTATCCGTAACCTTAAAATTACGGTATTGCGGACATTTAAATTGATTTATCTACAAGTTGATATATTTGCCAAGGTTTCTAAATGTACGTTTGCATAAGCGTCTGCGTTGCAATAGATGCAATTTAGTGAGAAGGGTGAAAGTGACGACCCATAGACTTTGCAGTGCGCGCACTGCATGCACGACGACTTCTTCCCATTCGGGTTTTGGCTCAAAGATGCTGGCAGCAGCTGCACTAGGAACGGGTGATCGTATACCCTGTTATTTGCCACATATACCTTGTTATTTCCTGCAAAATTGCAGACACACGCGCACCACTACAAATGTTCAGCAGGGGATATCCAACTAAAGCCGGTATTTGAGCACTTGAAGGTCGACCTCTCCCGCTGGCCGTTTCTTGACGAGGTGGCAAGGAACGAGCACGTGGCCAACGTGTTTCTGCCGAAAGTCGGACCGTCGCCTGATCTCTGCTGCTTGTCCGTGCCACTGGAGCAGGTGGCCACTGGAGGCGTCTAATGCGTCTTGCTGGACGAGTCGGACAAAATGGCGCTAGAATTCCGCTGCAACGAGTGGAGAGTGCTCAAGTTCTTCTGTATGGACACGATTGCAGTCGCCGACTGGCAGGGCGACCTTGAGCCGTACCTGCAGAAGGTGCGCTCCCCGAGAGAGGAGGTGGCGCCAGACGACCTGGTTCTCTTGCATTTGGATCGATAGTTGGTCGCGAATGAAGGCAAGTGGGTGGGCGAGCGCCACTTGCTGTACCATGCCCGGTTCGAGTGCGTCGTCAGTGCGCACCCCTGCTTACTTCGCCAGTGAGCTGCTGCGGTCTCGCTCAACGTCCGGGAACAACTTTATTGGGTGTTGGTCACACTCGCGTTGTGTAGCTGTCGCAGAAATGCAGCCTGTCACTGGTGGCGTGTTGAAACTAGGTAGCACATGTCACGCTTGACATGCGTAATGCGTACCCGTACCTACTGTACCATGAAAAAACGCTTGTGCAATCGTACATTGGCAACCTTGGCAAACTTATCAGCTTGTAGCTAAATCAATTAAAATTTCCGCGATACCGTAATTTTAAGGTCACGACAACGGATACCATTAGGGAAAATGGAAACGGAAGGAAGAAGGAAGCGAGTCCGGAAGGAAGGCGTAACTCTGAGTAAATATTTGGGTGCGTTGGAACTTACGTTCTTTCCCTTGTCGCCTTTTAAAAGATATACTTCGCCAACTTCGTGCTCATCCGGGGGGCAGTATGCACCGTGATTCGTGTGTGCATTCTACTATATCGTTTGCTTCATTGCAGTGCATAACTCGTGCCGACACGACATTCAGCACAGACCCATTTTAGCACCGGATAAATTCGACGACAGTGACGACAGTGAAGCCTAGAACCACCATAACGTTTCACAGCCTACATCGCAACCGCAATATTAAACTCTACTACAAATACACACCAAATGCTCGGGCGACTTTCTCGCGGTGACTCAACGACAACTTGCCCTTAGTATTGGAATCGTCGAGCAACTTGTTGTGAAAGTACGGGTAGCGAGACACTACGCAGCTATATCTGCAGTGGACGACCATGTCTCGCATGTCGAGTAGCGCTGCTCGTTGTGCTGCCAATACGCGTACCGCTCCCGGTGGACCAGCACGAGGTCTTCGGGCGCCGCTGTCGACGTCGGCAGCGGCAGCTGAACGGAGCAGCAACACAGTGTTTCGCGAGGCACGCTCACTACAAGGTTCTAGCGGAGAAACCTTGCACGAGACGCACTGCTTGTGCTGGTGGCCTTCGCGCCGCCACTCGTCCAGTAGTCGAAGGCAGAAGTGCTCATCGTTGTGGAACGGCTCGCAGAAGACCATCGGCTGCTCGACCTTAAGCTTCTGCAGCTGCTGCTGCGTGGGCGCCGTCAACGAGCCCGGCTGCGGCGGTCCAACTTCCTGGATCAGCCGCATGACGCAGCTTGCACAGGTTCAGCACTACAGCTCACCAGATTGGCCAGCACGGGCGCCATGGTCCTCTGGGTGACCTGCAGTGTGGTGGCGTTGTTCTTGCCGCCGTGCCGACGCTTGCAGCTGCCCTTCTCGCCGGCTCCTGGCTGCGTGGCGGCGCGGAAGTGGTGGCGACCGCCATCCACGTCCCAGCGGTCCCGGGCCGACGCCAAATAGGTGTCGAGGCGGCCGTTCGCCTCGGCGACAGCCTCGCCATGAGAGCTAGCAGTTGACTACTCTAACCAGTTTACGCGTGCAGTGCCATATTCATTACATTTCCTTAGTCGCTTTAAAATTGAACTGTCCATGACACTTAAATTTTTTTATAAATTTTGGAAATGGTAATTAATTTTTCATTTTTTTTGTTTGCCACAACGCCAATTTATTTACCTGCTGTGAAGTATCGGCAGGCTCGGCATCCTCTGCCCCACTTTCCGTACGAGTCCACAAAAAGATCCTTTGCGGTTTTGATTGCCGTGCAGTCGACGACGAAGCTGGCCTGCTGCATGCCCTCCGGCATCAGGTGCGGCACGTCCTTCAACGCTGCATCAACCACGTCCTGACGTGTTTTGCGGACCAACAGATCGGCCGCTTCATCGGTCGACTCCACGAACTCGTCAAGCGCGCCAAAATCCATCTCCGCCATATTTCAAGTTTGCGCTTAGAAACAAAACAATGCTAATCTCTTTTGAAAGGCGACACGGGAGAGGCATATGGTATAACGCACCGAATAATTATCGAGAGTTACGCCTTCGTTCCGGACTCGCTTCCTTCTTCCTTCCGTTTCCATTTTCCCTACCATTACGGATACCATTACGACATGGATACGGATACGCATTTCGTAAAACGCGTGGCTTCAGTAGTTTTTGGGGAAAAACCGATCCATGTTCACCATGTTCACCAAGCCTTCGTTATTTCGGTGCGACACTTTTTCTCATGTCTCTCCGTCAAAGGCTTTTAGAAACAATATTAATTTTGTTTATTTGAAATGTTTGCGTCTGTTCTTTCATTCATAGCACTTCCGTGTTAATAAGTTTTTATTATTTATCTTGTTTTTATTGTTTTAATTTTTGCGTTTCAGGTCTGCTTTTACTGAACTGCTTATTATTCCAGCTTGATGTCGTGTTGTCGTCTGTTGTACGTTGTGGCGCAGCAGTTGTGTCGCAGAGTCGCAACAAACCATTTCACAAGACTCACAAAAAAGTCACGAGCGAGCGAAAGTCAACCAGAGCGACTAGCGCAACAGCAACAGCCAACAGACCCGCCCACCCCCATCTAGTGCGCGCATCTCACAGCAAATTATGCAAACCCGCATCGAAATGACAAGTTGACACAGAGATCCTATTTGTTACGATCCCATCCCTGCTCTATTTACGCAGCTCCCGCAGATCGCATCACTTTCGCCTAAAGAAAAACCCCAAAGTTGGCGCGGATTTTTTCGCAGTGCGACAGCTCCACTTTGCCGCTGACTGCGGACGAGTCGAGCAGCCGACTCATGAAGTAGGGATAGCGCGCGACCACGCAGCTGTAACGACAGTGCAGCACCATGTCGCGCGTTTGGGACGTAGAGTGGCGCTTCTCGGGGGGAATATAGAAGCGCTCGCGGTGCACCACCACGAGATCTTCTGGCGGAAGCGTTGTCGCTGGCAACTCAATCTGAACTATCGTGGTATCAAGCACACATTTTGGTTCACAATTTCTACATTCTGGACATATACCCATCCCTCATCCACTTTTGGCTCCGCTCCACCTGGAACGGCCATTTACCCCCCCCTTTACTCGGGCCATCAACCCCCCCCCCCCCCAGTCCAGCCATTTACCCCCACCCCCCAGGGCCTGACGACTGGGATGAGTAGCAGTAGTCAGAGTATCAGCACCTTGCAAGCCACGCACTCCTTGTGCTTGTGGCCCAGTTGACGCCATTCGGCAAGGAGGTAGAAGCGAAACTTCTCTCCGTTGTGAAACGGTTCCGAGAACACCATCGGCTGAGGAGAGCGGATTCGCTCGAGCTGCTCTCGGGTCGGCAAGTCTAGCGAACCAGCTTTTGGTAGTGGAACCTACAAACGTACGTGACGAGGCAGCGGTGCAGTCCATAAGACAAAACAAATTTAAAAGTGCCGCCATTACGGTGTTGGTCAGTGCCGGGTGAGGAATGCAGCGCAGTACGGCAGTCGTCTTTGTGTTGTTCGCGCCTCCATGCCGACGTTGCTGACCCTTCTCACCCGCCGCGCGTTGCGTGGCCACACGGAAGTGGCCGTGTCGACCGTCCTCGTGCCAGCGGTCCACTGTCGACGTCAAGCACGTCTCAAGACGGCGGTTGACGTGCGCAACCACGAGCGCGTGCGCGCAGACGAATTTGTTGGCGGGCAGGTGACGGCAGCGCGCGCATTCCAACGCGAACGCCTCCTTTTCGACGACGCGCACCGTGACGCGGTGCTCGCCGTCCAGCACGTGCCAGATGGGCGTGTCCGAGTTGGGATGCTCGAGGACGCTCGTGATGTTCTCCTCGTACACCTGCGCCCACTCCGATGCTTGATCCAGCACTTCGGCGAAAACAGCGTCGTTCATCACACCTATGTGTTGTGCATGCCCTCGGTCACCCGATAACCCACCCCCCCCCCGGTTTAGAGATATGCGAGACGGAGAGACAAGAGAGAAAAATATCGCACCGAAATAACGAAGGCTTGGTGAACATGGTGAACATGGTGAACATGGTGAACATGGATCGGTTTTTCCCAGTTTTTGCGTTTGTGAGTGGATCGTTGTTGCGTGGGCTTGTAAGACAGTGTCCGAGCGTCGATTCCGAGCCATGGATCAGCAGAGGCGCGCTCGCGGTAAGTGCTCTTCAGCGGATGTGTCTGCCGAAATTGGGATGGAGCAGAGAGTGCAGCAGCACCGTGCCGTCTCGTGTAGGCTACGGCGACTTCGGCGGACTGGGAGCGTACAATGACTTCGGCGAGGACGTCGGCAACGGAGCGGGCGCCATCAAACCCGCGGGTCTCTTCAGCTCGCGAGCCACGGCGCTTGGCGGTGATTCTTCTTGCATCCTCCTGCTATGTACACGCTTGAAGGTGCGCTTTTGCACCCACAGGCGGCTACGACGAGTCGTTCCTGGGCAACGGACGAGGCGCGGCGGCAGGCGGGGGCGGCGGCGGTGAGGCGGCGCTGTTCCGCCAGGAGCTGATCTACCTGAAGCAGGACAACGAGGTGATCAAGGAGGCGGTGATCGAGCTCGAGAAGGACCGCGACAACCTTCGCTTCGCCATCCGAAAGCTCAAGGCATGCGCCCTGCCCTGGCGTAGTCAGCAGTTGTCGTTGGCGACGGCTGCGTTTGGCAGGTGGAGAACAGCCGACTGAAGCAGCGCGTGAAGCGACTGGCCGAGGCGACGGGCCACGCGGCCGAGGAGGAGGACGACTCCATGGACTTCGAGGACGTCAAGGACTTCATACTCGTCGGCGGTAGCGCGCCCGACCGCTGCGCTGACTGACATGACACTGGACTGCTTGATTGTCTGTCTGTCTGTCTGTCTGTCTGTCTGTCTGTCTGTCTGCGAGACTGTCGTGACGGACGACGACTCGCCTTTGACTGCGCGTCGCGCTGAGGCGACCCGCCGTCGAAGGGGAGCCGTCAACCAACATCGCTGCCCACCTATTAGGTGGCACCTAAATTGGGCCATTTCAGAAATGCTCTTTTTCGGCTACCAATGGACGTGATGGGTCAAAATGCGATGGCAAAAAATACGACGCCGCGGGCTGAATTTTTGCCATTTTTTGCAAGCCAATTGGTTTGAGGCTCCTGAAAATGAAAGCCATTCATCCCAAAAGTCTTTCGGGAGGTCATCAACATCATCCTGAAAGTCTTTTGGGATATAGAGTGTACCAGTGGGGGGCAACCCCTTCCTTGGGCAGGCGTTGCCGTCCAATCAAGCGACCTGTACTGTCTGTTCCATGCCCGAGTGGTCTTCTGCGCCGCTGACTTCGGCCCGTGAGAGAGCGCCTCGGAGCGTTGTTGTTGTTGCCGTAGGGCCGACTGATCCGTTGAGTCTCCGCTTCGAGGCGACCATTCGCGACGCGAACGGAGCCGAGCACAAATCGGCCGAGCGCTACTATTGGTTGGTGCCCAATTCGGATTTTCACTGCCACCTGCCAGCAAAATCCGTCTCAAACTATCCGTAATGATAGAATATCTCTAATGGAATGCTACTTAGACATGAGGAATATTCAGAATGTTTGTTCCCACTCATTACTGACTGAGCTCTCACGATGACCAACTGAATGCAATGCCTGATAATTTTCTGGGGCAGCTCATTCCCGACCATTAAAATATGTCGCATTGACTGTGCTTGCGTGTGCTTACGCGGTACGAGTGCCTGACTGAGCGCGAGCATGCGGGGAGTGTGGGTGGGCAGGTACAAGATGGCTGAGACGTTCGGCGACGAGGACGCCGCCAAGAAGATCCAGGAGGCGCCGAACGCGCTCAAGGCCGAGCAGGCCATGAAGGAGATCAAGGAGTTCGACGAGCACACTTGGAACGCCGTGAGCCACCCCCCCCCCCACCCCCCAGAATGGCAGGCCCTCTTTAACGTTGCGACGCGACACTTGCAGCTGAAGATGCGCTACTGGGAGGAGGGCCAACGGCTCAAGTGCGAGCAGGTGCGCTGGATCCAGAACCTGCTCGTCTGCACCAACAAGCTCTACATCGCCGTCTCCTCCCAGGACAAGGTCAGCGCTTCTGCTTCTTCCCCCCCCCCGTCCCGAGTCTGCGGCAGTGATGCAGCGTGTAGGTGTTCGGCACTGGCTGGCGCAAGAACCGACCGGAGGCGCCGCAGAAGAATCTCTGGGACGGCGAGAACCTGGGCGGCAAGGCGCTGATGCGTCTGCGCGACACCTTCAAGGCCGCACACACCTGGGACGGACCCCAGGAGGAGCAGGTGCGCCCGTCCCCTTTGTCTCTGGCTGGTCGACTGGCCAACAATCACTTGCCATCGACAGGAGGCTGAGAAGAAGTGCAAGGAGTGTCGTCGCACCGTCTGGCGTCGCGCCGAGCCGGGCGTCGGCTTCGGAGAGGGCGGCCCTCGCGGCGGGGGCCGTGGCGGTGGCGGCCGGGGAGCGCCGCGCGGCGGCCGGCCCTTCCGCGGCGCGGGCCGCGGTGCCGGCCGCGGATCGCCCAACAAGCGAGCGCGCTACTGAACAACAGCCGCCATCTCCCCTCCCCCAACCCCCTGAAGTTGACGAAAAAGTGACGCCGCCGAGTTTTCCGTTGTCGCAATTTTTGCCCGCATTCCTTTGACGCTTAGTAGCCATCGCCACTACCCCTTCGTCGCGTTCACGTTGTTAGGTCTGCTGAGTAGTGGTTGTCGTCAGTGGCAAGCGAACCGCCGTATTAGCAGCGCGGACTACATTAATCCACTGAAGAAGGCATACATAGCTCGGCCAGCGTTGCGTGTAGGCTGGTACAGACGGCACCGCCTACTGCCCGCCACTGCTGCTTGTCGAATCTCAAACAGCCCCGTGGCTGCACGTCATTCGTATTCCTTGCGTCGTTCTGGGTGGTTTGGGATGTTGCAAAACTAGTGGGCCCCCAAAGCGGCCCCCCCGCCACCCACAGTTGCAGCAGGCATGCACTCAACACGCATAAGCACAAACAAAGGCGTCCTCGTCGATTGTTGCTCGGAAAGTACTGTAAACGCCACACAGTCACACAATCCGCGCCGCCAAGAGTTGCTTAGTTTCTTGTTTACACTTACTACCAGGTAAGCAGAAGAAATGTCGGGTTTGTTTACAGTAGCGAGTTTCTAAAGCTTGGTTTTCGGTGAGTGTGCACGGTCTACTAGCCAGTTTTTGTCAATCCTGCACTGATTGCAGGTCACCCCTGCTGCTTCTGCTCCCAGAGAGATTTTTGAGACCTTTGAGAACTATGTATACAGACAACATTTTGAATAATACAGGGTGTATCGAAACTATATGCACCCCCCCCCCCTAGGGCAATACTGGTTGGACGGATTTACCTGAAATTCAACATACATGTAGGCCCAACAAAAATACATGACCAAATTAAATTTCATGAAAAACGAACAACCGAGCCTCGAGATATGAGCAATCATCCAAGGTACAGTGAAAAAATCTTGTCAGCAAAGATTTCGACTTGCGGTCACCACTTCACCCGTTTCTTAGCGAATCAGCAGTGGTCGCCCGACGTCGGATCGGTCGGTGATGGCCACGTAATGCAGCTTTCTGTCCCAGTGCTCGGTGGCCCATCGTTCCAATCGCTTCAGCCTCTGAGCCACCCATTTTCAGGTGATGAACTGTGCATCCGCGTCGCGTGCCGTTTGAAAAGTCACTGCAGCCGCTTCATTGACTAGACGCACTTGGGCTGCGTCGTTGACCTTTCATAAGCGCGACATGGCCCTCGACACTCGCTTAAGACAGTTGTTTACCATTTAACGTAAAATTGTTGCCATAACACATGCAGTAATGTTTTTGCAGCAAAACTTCACTGTACCTTGGATGATTGCTCATATCTCGACGCTCGGTTGTTCGATTTTCATGAAATTTAATTTGGTCATGTATTTTTGTTGGTCCTACATCTATGTTGAATTTCAGCTGAATCCGTCCAACCAGTATTTCTCTAAGGGGGGTGCATATAGTTTGATACACCCTGTACCATCCAGCACTGTGTTCTCAGTCAGGAGTCAGGACTGACGTACATACCATTCATTCCAGGAAATTGGATCAAAGAATCAAAGCACAGCAAATCTATGCCAGTCCATGTTGGCGGCGGTTAATTATCGTATACGACAACATGAGTTGTGTTTACAATTGGGATCAAATGCAGTGTTGCATAGAGTCTATCTATGCAACACGTTGCGAACAGTCTTTTGTGATGACTGTTGTGATGTCACAACAGTCTAAGTATGAATATCCGCATGCCTATTGCAGCCACTGTCGCGTATTGTATGCCTGTAACCGCTGCTTGTGGTGCTATGGCAACGGTGTCACACGACTCACGGACCAGCGATTTGGCACCGCGAAGGAATCACGCGAATGTTTCCGGGTGCCACGGCCGGATGTGGGCAATTTGCGCCTTAGGCGACGAAAGGCCGCGCCCAATCGGCACTTTTGAGCGTTTACTCAACCCACGAGCTGAAAAAACTCGACCGCTATGTTGCAGATGCTGTCTAGCGCAAGCGAGGTAAAGGTAAAGGTAGAATTTCACTAGAAGAAATTGCTCACTGCTCATTAAATTAAATTGAACTCACAAGAATTGAATCCAACACACCCTTGAATCAAGATTCAGTGACGCCAGAATTTCAAGTTGAATGGATTGTATGTGTATCGTTGCTAGCAGCTAACTAGGTAAGCTTAAGCAACCAGGTGTGTAACTTCACACGACTATTACGTGGCTCACAACCGTAATCGTAGCACGATTACACCAATGAAATCACACTACTTGCGGTGCGGCAAGTGGACGACTTTGCGCACAGATCGCTTCTCTGGCGGAGGAGACGGCGCGTCTGCGGCTGCCGCGCTTCCGACTGCTCTACTTCGACTTCGCCGGCCGCGCGGAGCCGACGCGCCTCATCTTCGCCGCAGCCGACAAGGACTACGACGACGTGCGCGTCGCCGCCGACGACTGGCCCGAGATCAGACCAAGTACCTCATCGCCCCCCCCCCCCCACCGAGGATAAATGAGCGTTACTTGCTATCTTCCTACTCAAGTTCCCAGCGCCGCCATCCCAACTCCATTCCTTGGCCCAACATGCTGAACGTGCGCTTGCTCTGCTCCTCATGCCCAACAAAATACATAACAGCCAGCAGTGGTTGGCCAGACGCCAAAAACACCAGCGGTGACTTATGGCCGAGAGTCGAGACGTTCAGAGATGCCTCTGGGCCAGCTGCCAGTGCTCGAGGTCAACGGCAAGAAGCTCTGCCAGATCGGCGCGATCAATCGCTATCTCGCAAAAATATTCGGTTCTTTGCGTTGTACAGCGTATGGGTATCTTATCGCCCTGGTCACTCGGTCTAGACTTGACGGGCAACAACCGTCTGGAGTCGGCAGTGTGCGACTTGCTGGCCGAGCCGGCCTCCAAGCTCCTCGACGCCGCCTTTCTCGAGCTCAACGAGCTGGACCCAGAGAAACGGGTTGGAGACGAGCCAAATCAGGGTGTACGCGTCAGCGTACAACCCTAATATGTGACGACTTCTGAATGCGGATTTTTGAATTTTCGATCGCCTATAACTTTTGATTGCCTGAACGGATTTGGACGCGTTATAGCTCAAACGAACCGCCTTCTTCTGGGGCATCGAACGCGCCATAACGCGTTTCCTTGTTTTGCTGCAAGGGGGCGATACCTCCAAAAATGTTGTGAAAACGCGGGTTTTTTTTTTTCGTGTTCTCTGCCACTTTTTTGGACTGCCGCTCCTGAACGCCGCTAGCGATTGGGCTGAAACTTGGCATGGATACGCAGTCTATGGTGGCAATTTCTCCCTCAAATGCATTTGCTCCTAGTTGCTTCCAGTCTTGAGTTATGGCCGATTTTTCCCGTTTTTTTGGACATAGTCGTTTTTTCGGCCAAAATTTTGTTCGCTATAGGCGCCTCAACCGCTCATCACAGAGATTCGCTATAATGGTGAAAGTTGATGCCCCACACATGTAGTATTTCCCGTTGAGCAAATTTTGCGGCTCCGACGTCCATGTCGCCATAGCCGAATTTTTTTGATAGTTCCGACAAGAGTAAAACTCCGAAAAATGCCATGTAAACCCCCAATTTTTTTTTATTTTCGTGAACAATACGTCAAGGCGAGTCATCGGTGGTCAATGTTTTTAAAGTTTCATCACTGGATAATGAGATATGAGCTCCTGAACCTTCGAAAAATAATTTTATTTTTAATTTTTTTTTTATAATTTTTTTGTTAAAGTAATCGGCATGAAACTTTGCAAACATGTGCTGTATACAATCAGAAATTATTCCCCCAAATGGATTCTTCCTAAATGCCCACAATCTTGAGATCCGGAACACTTAGTAATGTTGCGTCTTGGACAACAAATCGAGAGGTCGCGGGTTCGACTCCCGC
>JASAMY010000598.1:0-100754 GCA_030248085.1 Paralinhomoeus sp. GSCO2_6 | reverse complement strand
CTGGAGGAGGGGGTGGGGGGGGAAGGAAAAAAAATAGGCACTTTTTGGTTGATTTTTAGTCACAAATACACTGCAAAAACAATAAAATAGGCACTTTTTAGTCAATATGTCACTGTAAATAACCCAATATTGTAGGTACTTTTTGGGCAATTTTTGTCTCTTCAAAAAGCACCATACAAAACACATTACCATTTTCATTTTCAAATTTCTGGGGGGGGGGGTTGGGGGGCGTGGGTAGGGTCAAAACCAGCAAGTGGGGGAGGGGAAGCCCCCCCAAACCCCCCCCCCCCAGTTACAGGTGGAGACAGGCTACTGCCCCTAGTTACAGGTCTGTTGTGAGGAGGAAGGGTGCAGGCCAGAACTGAACAATTTTGCACCAAGACTTCAGACATCAAAACAAGAATGGGGAGAACGACACCTTATGGAGGGGGGGGGGGAGGGGGCATACATGTAACCGGGAATATGGACCTGGGGGGGAGGGTTCTTCAACTTGTAGGGGGGTGGTGGGTGGGGTGAAAATCCTGGACTAGGGGGACTGGGCAGAAAAAATAGGCTATTTTTGCTCTATTTTTTTAGTCAAAAAGACACTGTAAAAACCTGAAAATAGGTACTTGTTAGTCAAAATACACTCTAAATAACGCAAAATAGACACTTTTGGGTCGATTCTTGCTCAAAAACACTGTACAAAACGCATTTATTTTGCATTATAGTATGTAGTAGTATTTTGCATTATAGTATGTAGTAGAAAGTCTGGGGGTGTGGGTGGGGGTTCAGGACAACCTGGGGGGAGGGTTGGGGAGGGTGTGGGTAGGGTCAAACTCAGCACCTGGAGGGGAGGGACCCAGAAGCGCCAGTTACAGGTATGGGGGGGGGGGCTGGGGGCTACGCTCGCACCAGCATTTGAAAGGCGGGCGGTGCTCCAGACACCCCCCAGAATTGGCCCCTCTCAGCCCCCCCCCCCCCACTCTTCCAGACCCGGTTACAGTTGCGACATGGGCGCCGAATATCGACAGGGCATTCTCGAGGTGATGCGCGAGACGCTGACGACACTGGACGAGCTCAAGATTCCAGGTCTGGCACGCACGCACGCACGCACGCACGCACGCACGCACTCGCCGACACGCACGCACGCACGCACTTGCGAAGGTTGCAGCGGTCGCCTGTTACGGCACTTTGTGGGGCCTGCTGTTGCGTGAGGATCTGTTCAAATGGTCGCGCACGGGTCGCCTGTGCGCCTTTTCCGCGGATTTCGAAAAGCTGGACGAGCTCTTCATCAGACGACAGTTCGCCGTGAAAAAACTGAATTTCGAATACGACTACGCAAATGGCGAGTATAGGGTGTCGTCGACGCCAATTCGGCGAGATGCCCAGGAGGGGTGGGTTGCTTATTTCGTCGTCAAGCGAATAAAAAGCCCCCCCCCCGCAAATTGATTGGTATGGGGGGATAGATCCCATTTTAGGAGGCGGTAAAATGCGGATGGATTTTAACACATTGATATATATATATATATATATATATATATATATTTTTTTGCTAAACATCGTGCTACTGTTGCACTTAGGCATAGGGGCTTTGCTGAAGAATTTCACTAGGCAAACTCTCTGATCACTCCCAGTTTCCCAAGGAAAGCCTGAGGTTGTGCAGGGAAAACAAAGGTCAGAGGGTACTCAGACTAATGACTGGGGGGGGTTTTGTGTTTTTGGGGGGGGGGGGGCGGGGGGGGGGGGGCGTGGGGGATGTTTTTGTTTTCTTGGTTGCTCTGCGCTTTTTCGCTGTGCTGTGTTCTCTTTTTCGTTTGATTTGGGGGCTCATCGTCTCGCATTCTATTCTTTTGTGTAATTCTTCTCCCCCTCTTAATCTTGTAGTGTTATGGTCCCTCATGGGTGAGGTGGGGGGTATCCCATCAACCATTTTCCCTTGCAATTTACCACTTTGAAAGGCAATTAAGGCATCGGATGCGCATTTCCGTTCAGCGCGCCTCCAACGGTGCGCGTGGTGCTATTTCGCGACGTGCCGCCCGAACAGGCCTTGGACACCGAGCCTATGCTCTCTCGAGTCGGCCTCAAGTACTCCATACTGCCTGCAACGTGGGACCTCATATTTGTCAGGCCCGTACCATGTAACTGGGGGGGGGGGCGACCGCATAACTGTAACCGGGTCTGGAAGAGTGGGGGGGGGGGGGGGCTAAAGGGCCGAATTCTGGGGGGGGTGTCTGGAGCACCGCCCGCCTTTCAAATGCTGGTGCGAGCGTAGCCCCCAGCCCCCCCCATACCTGTAACTGGGGTGGGGTTTGGGGGGTCCCTCCCCTCCCCAGGTGCTGAGTTTGACCCTACCCACACCCTCCCCAACCCTCCCCCCAGGTTGTCCTGAACCCCCACCCAGACCCCCAGACTTTCTACTACATACTATAATGCAAAATACTACTACATACTATAATGCAAAATAAATGCGTTTTGTACAGTGTTTTTGAGCAAGAATCGACCCAAAAGTGTCTATTTTGCGTTATTTAGAGTGTATTTTGACTAACAAGTACCTATTTTCAGGTTTTTACAGTGTCTTTTTGACTAAAAATAGAGCAAAAATAGCCTATTTTTTTTCTGCCCAGACCCCCCCCCCTAGTCCAGATTTTCACCCCACCCACCACCCCCCGCGAAAGTGCCAGAACCCTCCCCCCAGGTCCAATTCCCGGTTACATGTATGCCCCCCTCCCCCCTCCATAAGGTGTCGTTCTTCCCATCTCGTTTTGATGCTAAAGCTTGGTGCAAAATTGTTCAGTCTGGCCTGCCCCCCCCCCTCCCCCCCCCCCGAACAGACCTGTAACTAGGGGCAGTACCCTCCCTCCATACCTGTAACTGGGGGGGGGGGTTTGGGGGGGGGGTTTCCCTCCCCCACTTGCTGGTTTTGACCCTACCCACGCCCCC
Source organism: Paralinhomoeus sp. GSCO2_6 (assembly GCA_030248085.1). Taxonomy (NCBI): domain Eukaryota; kingdom Metazoa; phylum Nematoda; class Chromadorea; order Monhysterida; family Linhomoeidae; genus Paralinhomoeus; species Paralinhomoeus sp. GSCO2_6. The sequence continues at coordinate 97,832 of JASAMY010000598.1, read as the reverse complement.
CCCCCCCCCAGAAATTTGAAACTGAAAATGGTAATGTGTTTTGTATGGTGCTTTTGAGCAAAAATCGCCCAAAAAGTACCTATATTGGGTTATTTACAGTGTATTTTGACTAAAAAGTGCCTATTTTAGGGTTTTTGCAGTGTATTTGTGACTAAAAATCAACCAAAAAGTGCCTATTTTTTTCCTTCCCAGACCCCCCCCCCTCCTCCAGATTTTCCACCCCCCCTCCACCCCCCCAGAAAGTGCCCGAACCCTCCCCCCCAGGTCCAATTCCCGGTTACAGGTATGCCTCCCTCCCCCACTATTTTTTTTTTTGTACCCAGAAACTCTCCCACCTCCCAGAATTTGTCCAAAGGATTTTCACCAATGTTGGTGAATAATACGAAGTGTGTGACAGCCCCCCAACCTCTATTCAACTGTTTCTTTTTAATCCTTGTATTTTTTGTTGTTGTTGATTAGTTCCGAATTGCTGGACAAGATGCCCAAGAGATTGCTGGAGGGGCCTTTGAAAGCCGCCAAATTGGGCACCATTGCTGTACCCCTGCCCAACGATGGCATGGAAATCCTAAAGTACCACTACAAGCACAATTGGTGGGTGGGCGAGGAAGCTGCGAAGCCCTCCAACTGTTGATCCTGATCCTGATTCTGCTTACTTACTTTACGTCCTGCTGTTGTTGTTGTTGCGTCTATATTTATTTCAGTGTGTTTTTATTTGCGTTTTTTCTCTTTCTTTGTGAAGGCTCCGGTTCGCTCGCTCTAGTCATGCATGACGCGTGTAGTAAAGGAAATTGCGAGCGGAGGGAAGGACGCAAACGGACAGGATGTGTGATTGTGCTGCAAAGTTACGAATAAGAGGCATCGCTTAGTCAACGCGGAACCACAGACAGCTTGGTAACGAAACCACTTGATGGTACCATACCCATACCCAAGAGAGAATGGGGGCAGGGGGGGGGGGGCGTTGGAAGATTTGAGCGGGGGGGGGGGTGACTGGGGCGGACGAGCATTTTTTGACTACATGGTGAAAATCCGTTGGGAACATTCTGGGGGGGGGGGGGGGTGTTGGAAATTAGTGGGGGTGGGTACTCCGATTAGAGGTATGCTTGGTACACACACAGTGCTGGAATCGGTCCCCAGAAATAGCATTTCGTTGACTGCAGTGCCTGTTTGGCCTCTAGTGTTATCGTTGCCAAGCATGGGGGTAAACATCGCGTGTTTGAGTGCAATTTTTGTTGTTTTTCCACATGTAGCAAGCAACTTGTGGTCCTGCTAGTGCTGAGTGTCTGCCATTGCCTCAGTCCCAGTATTGATTTTGTCTGGCATTTTTTTACCGTGAATTTTGATAAAAAGAAATGCCCAGGTAGCTTGCCTGGCAGCACAACAATCGTGTTCTGTCGTCGCGCAGTGCGTGCGTGCTTACACGTACGTGTGTGCGGTGTGTGCGTTGTGCTAGCACTGCCTCGTTGCGTGCTTGGTCAGCAACCACTCACACCTCCACACTTTCCGTCCAAAAGAACCTTGTGCAAACATTGCACTCAGCGCACACAACGGAACGACACAACAGGGGAAGGTCAAAGTCCCTAGCCACTTGACCGCGCAGCACACACACCAAACGTAACAAGAAGGCCAAAGGAGAAATGCATCGCGCAAACCTTGAACCACCACCCACACAACGAATCCCGGAAAATCAAAATAAAAAACGCAAGTGAGACTTCGGGTTGCACTCTGGTTGCTGTAAACCTCAGCGAAAACGAAAAAGAAACAAAAAAATGAAGAAATGCCCAACTCTCGAAATCTTCCCGCCTACTGTAAGTACGGAGTCGACTCAGCGAGCCGTTATCACACGAATCCGTGCATGCACGCACGTTCAAACATGTTAAATGGTAAAAGATTTAAACTAACGACAAAATTCACACGCAAACGCCACGTGTTCACTCCAGGCCATACCTGCACCCAGGGGGGGGGGAGGCAACCGCACAGAATTCTCCACCCCCCAGAATTTCACTAAAGGATCTTCACCTGTTGAAAATGAAAAAGTGAGTGGCTGAATTCTGGGGGGGTGTCTGGAACAAAAAGTGGGGGGTAGCTGGCCATTTTTTTAAGTTTTACTGGCACTTTTTGGTCAAAAATGGGTATAAATAGGGTCTAAACAGTGTCATTTAGCTGTTTTATTATGGTCATATAACACTGAAAAGCACTGAAATACACCAGCATTTACTCACTTGTATCGTCTTAGACCGAGTGAAAATCCCTTGGGAAAATTCTCGGGGGTGGTTGAAAAAAATTCTGCAGCCCCCCCCCCCAGTTACAGGTATGATTCCAGCATCCTCAGTCGACTTTGTCGGTCTTTTTCGGGCTGTCGCCGGCAGTAGGGCCCTTGCCTTTGCCCTGGCCGGCAAAGGCCCAGTCCGTAAACAGAACGGTGCCCGCGAACACCATGGCCGAGCCCAAATAGTGGTGCACCGTAAACGGGTTTTGGAACCACCAGACGCTGATGATGAGGCTGAGGAACTTGCGCAAGGTCAAGACCAACGTCATGCTCAGCGACGTGACGCTAGAGCTCAGCTCGTACACGCACCGGATGCACAGGTACCTGGAGAGAGAGAGAGAGAGAGAGTGCCTGTGATGTGGCGCAGGCACGCACGCACTGGCGGATCCAGAAACAATTTTCGGAGGGGGGGGGGAAGAATTTTGCAGAAGGGAGGAGGACCCTGTTGAACTTTTTGGATGTTGGGCCATTTTGGCAGTGGCTTGGACACCTAATCGGTCCATTTTCGACGATCAACGAATATAAACGGCGCCGCAGGCGAAAATTTTGCTATTTTCGGCCACCTACAAGCAATTTTGCGCTGGAAACTAGGCTCACTAGGCGTGTTTCTTCTCCCACCGCCTATCCCTTCCCCCCCCTGTTCCCCCCTAGATTTCCGATTTCGGGAGGGGGAATTCCCCCTTTCCCCCACCCCTGGATCCGCCAGTGCACGCACGCACGCACGCACACGCATACCTGCAACTGGATCTGACGGGGGGGGGGGGCATACCTGTAACCAGGTCGCAGGTGGGTGGGTGTTGGAAACTAGTGGGGTGGTACCCCCCGAGCTCCCACCTCCAGTTACAGGTAAGGGGGGGGGAGGTCTCCGGAACGAAAAGTGGGGATTGTACCGATTTTTCACCAAAAAATTGCGTCTAAACTGGTACTTTTTGTATAGTATGGTACTAAATTGGTGCGGGGGAATTGTGAGGGACCACCCAGGTGTAGCGCACACGCACGCACGCACGCACGCACACACACGTTGTTGTTGGATTAGGGGCAACGCTAGGAGGCCGTCAATGGCCCATCTCCATGACGCCTTCCCGTCTAGAGCTGCATAGTTAGCCAATGACATTCGAAAGAAACGCCATCTGTAATCTAGGGCAGGGACGGCACGAGAAAATCCACCGATAGGGAAAGACTCGTTTTAGTGGCTCCATCAAGAATCGAACCCAGAACCGTGCCGGCGCAAGAGGCCGATTCTCTACCACTAGGCCATACGCACGCACGCACGCACGCACAGACAAATGACAAAAAGACGACGCACTGCATGCAGTCGATGACGAGAAGCAGAGCCCAGAAGTAGGGCAGTCCTATGGGCAGATAGCCTCCAAGCAGAGTGACCGTTCTCGACTTGTTGAACACTTCAATGTGCTCCAGAATGTTGGGAGCCATCAGTGCGAAAAACGGCAGACTCAACGCGTGCTGAGACGGGCGAATAAAATGAAAAAAAAAACATATAAATGTGAAACTACTGAAAACTGTATATTTAACCCTCTCCATAGGCATCTGAGTTAAAAATCCAACATAAAAAAAATTGTATTGTGATACGTACAAAAGGCCGTCATGCGGCCAGGTCAGCGCCGACAAAAATTCCCCAACCCATCCAAACCGTACCTGTAACCGGGTCTGGAAGAGTGGCTATTTAGCTGTTTTATGGTCATATAACACTGAAAAGCACTGAAATACACCAACATTTACTCACTTTTATCGTCTTAGACTGAGTGAAAATCCCTTGGGAAAATTCTGGGGGGGGGGGAGGGTGGTTGAAAAGTCTGCGGGGCCCCCACCCCCCAGTTACAGGTATGATCCAAACGGTGAGCCCCCCCACCCCACCCGCATTTTTCCACCCCCCCCCCCTTCCTACGGTGCAACTGCAATGTGAACTAATCCGATGCATACCACATAAAACATGGATTCGCGAGGGTATTTGCCATAGGTGGCGTACATCTGCTCCTGACAAATGCCCAAGTATGAAGAAGCGAACAGCGCAAACGTCAGCATAGCCACGCCTAAATGTAATTAATTAATAAATTATATTAATTAAGACAAAGACGCAAATCGACACCCACCCACTGCCCACTCGAACAAATAGTTGGCGCCGGCGGTGGCGGAGAGGGCGGCTTTCTGAAAAGAAAAAAATAATAAAATGTTTCCAATGGAGTTTATATAAACGGAGAAATTAATCGGTCACACTATTGCGTGGCCGTGTAACATACACACGAATAAAGTCACACTTTCAGCCCATTAGTATAGCCAGAATTTCGTGCGTTCGCTTGGTTTTGTTTGTATTTCTTTTTTTTTTGGAGGGGCGTTGACATGGATTTGCAAATTTCAACTGCTCAAAGCAGTGTCCAAAGGCCAGAGCACTTCAGAAAAAATGTTCTACCATCCAATAACCCCTCCCCCAATTTCTGGGTGACGCGACTGACCATTCCTGCCGGTCGGGGGGGGGGGGTACCTCTCGGGGGGGGGGGGTACCCTGTGACCCACAGTGATTGCGCAAGGCATAGGCGCGCTGTGCGGACTGTAGTGTCAAGATTCGAAGAAAAAAGAGAAATACCTTCTTTTCCAGCGCCGAGTCGGCAAAGGTGCAGACGACAATGCCTAGGGTGACGAGGCCGACGCTGGCGTACTTGCGCCAGGAATAGGAGCGTCTCAGGATGAGCTTGCCCATCACCAGGCTCGACAACAGGGAGCCCTGCAAGCGACGCGTCTGTCCTAGACTACAGATGGCGTTCTTCCGAAGGTCTTTGGCTAATTGTGCGGCTCTAGACTCGGGAAGGCGTCATGGAGATGGGTGTATGCTATGTGGGCCATTAACCCATAAAGCGTGACTCCATTTTGCCCCGTGACTCCCAGCGTGACTCCATAAAAAAATCGCCTTTGCTAAGAAAAATTTTTTTCCAAAGAAAAAAAATGCATTTGCCAGCACAGAAAAGAAAATGAAAGAAAAGCGTGACTCCCGAAAGTTTTGAGCAACTTCATTTACTTGTGTAGGGAAGTCCAGGGGCGCCCCGGAAACGCTGTTTTGTCTTTAGACAACAATTGGTTTAACTCGCCATTTTTTTTAGGAAACCACACTTGGACTAGCATAGGAGAATTGAACCGTCTCTACACCACAGTTGCAAGATGGTGCTCGTGAGTGAATTATGAGTTTTGCGATGCTGTGCTAGTGTGCGTTCACACAAGTGATCTTGTTCGCTCGCCAAGCACGTGATTGGATGTTGGCGTTTTTAAGTTCAAAAACTAGTTACGCGATGTTCTACTAGACTAGGCGTGAACAAGCTACGTTGTCCGTTTACGTTGTCTTTGAGAGCGCGGTTTCGTTTTCAAGTGCAAAAACTAGCAATGGTTCTGCAGATGCCATGCACACAAGTCAGACATCTCAAGTGCACCTGTGCTGGTAAAGGTGTGTGCCTGTGTACACCCTTAGCATGCATGTAACGTCACTTGCAGAAGTACATATTTGCTTGGAGTTACATACCCATTACGGTGTTACATACCCAGTTGCTAGTGAAGGAGCGTGTAATGTAAATGGCCCTGAAAGGATAGGCGCGTTGTATGCATGTAAGGTAATGTGGTACTTTAGTAGCGTTTGCTAGCAAAGCAAAACGCTTCCTATGTCAGGCGCAGGCTAAACAATCGGAATAGTTAGTCTCAAATGGATTTGTCTGATCGCGTTGTGTGTACTGTGGATTTGCATGTACACCACACAACGTTTTTGCGCTTCTTTGTTTGTTGACCTTGACGGTTTCTACCTGTGTGTCTGACTTTATTGACGGTTCTTTTTTAATTTTTTTGAAAAAAACGATTCTGCTGCACTTATTCTGTCTTCACACAAGCTTTACAGGGAGATGATATGGCAGAAACGAACGAAAATTTGGATTTAAATGCCGAAAATTTGAATTCTTCACCTGCAGGAGAGGTGAGTTGCTGTGGCAATTCCCACTGTGAAGTTTTTTGGGGGATTATTCGTGAATTTGGCTTGTGCAGGCTTGGATTTTATGTATTGCAGCTAAGTAAAGGTAGTAACTTTGTATGTATTGTGTGCAGTAGTTTAATTATTTTAGGAAATTAGCGCTGCTGAAGCAAAAGCGAATCCCTCTGCTAGTGGAGAAGACAAGATTGACGACATGGACGAGAATGTTGACGGTCAACAGGAAAAGACTGGTGCGGTAATTTGCTGGTGTTGACCATACATAGGCTAGCAAAGCCTGTTCAGACAATGGCGACAACGCTGGAACGGCAGACCATGGAGAAGTTCAGGAGCAAGAGGAGGGCACACAACAGCCGCAAACAGGTTGGTGTACGTAAGTACGTTTGCTTTGGTAAGCGCAGCTCAGCTTAGCACAGCAGCATTAGCCTAGTTTGTTACTTCAGCCAGACCGGTGCGCTACTCAGAAATGGTGCCCCTGCCAGACGGCTTCAACAGATTCAGGGGCTTCCCATCCCTCAAACAGTTTGAGCTGTCAAATCTTCCTTATGTCCCGGTTTTGAAGGAAGCTTTGTTCCCTGATCAGCATCGATCGCTTGAATCCGATGCTGTGTCCATTGACATTCCAGTGTTTGAAGCGGACATGGTTCGTTATCTTAGTTTTGGGAGGCATGCTTTACTAGCAGAGCCGAGCTTTTGTTTCACTTTCAGCCGGTGACCGACATGGACAACAATATCGACCTAGGGGTCGTTGGAGTTGTTGGACGAAAGAGTCTTTTAGTCGATGCTATTGAAATGGGCAATGAGGGTAGTTTCATAGAGCTATCCAAGGCGGAGCGATTGGAGGCTTTTGGGATTACCTTACTTTCCTGTGTCCTTTTGTTCATCACTGCAACGAATTTAGGAGAGACCGTTGCATTGACTTGGATGGACGCTAGAGCTGTTACCTTTCTGTCATCCATGCCTAGTGTTCACGACAAGCCCACAGTCTGCTATCGAAAGAACAAAACAAGCAAAGGGGCTCTGTTCACGCAAAAAATTGTTCAGCCGGCTGTGGCTCAGCAATTCAATAGGAATATGGGCGGCGTCGACGTTCAGTCAGTTAATAGCATTTCTGCATTCCCTTTGCTAAGTTGTAAAAGCAAATTTTTTTCAGCGAGAAACTGTGCGCATCTGTGAAAAACCATCACAGAAGCAGCCGTTGGTACATGTCTGGGACTTTTCTTCAAAGCCTTGATTGGTTCTGCGCAAACTCTGGAATCATTTTCAAAGAGTTTGGTGACTCAAAATTGCAGAACTGCAAAGTTAAGCTACAGTTGAGTGAACAATTGCTAGTCTTTGGACTCAAATTGACAGAACTTCACCCGATCATGCGGGCGCCTACTCCACACGTAGCGCATGGCTCTGAGACAGGCAATGACCAACTGAGACTGACAGAAAGACCAAGCGCAACACAAATCAAGAACATCCGTTTGCTAGCAAACAGCAAGCTGAAACACTTGCCCATGAAAATAAAGGTACAACAATCCTTTTCTTTTAAACGATGTTCTTTCTAATCCTTGTCTCCTATTTAGGGATACCGTGACTGTCAGGGTCACATGCAGAGGGTCCAGACTAATGTTGTGTGCAAAGTGTGCCTCGTGGCACTCTGCATTAATGGAGGATGCTTTGCCCGCTTTCATGAAAAGGAAGACTACCTGTTCAATGACCCAAAGTTTGGCGGAAGGGCGGTGATACGAACCACGCAGTCTTTCTAGGTGCATTTCTAAGTCACCTTAACAGGGTTCTGAACAAAGTGATTCAAACACTAGCAACTGGCGCATACGCTGTTGTAAAACTTTTACGGATACTAATTTTACCAGTCTCTGCTTGCTTTGTTGTGCTCTGCGCTCCGCTTAGATATGTAGCTGCTCAACCTTCTTTTCCCAATTAATCAGTGTCCCTGTTGCTTATGCAAGCTTATGCAAGTGCGTCGTTTGGTGGTGATGGTAATGCAGCAGTAGCGTGCAGAAGTCAGCTCGCTCCACATTCCAATGCTAGTTTTTGCACTTGAAAACGAAACCGCGCTCTCAAAGACAACGTAAACGGACAACGTAGCTTGTTCACGCCTAGTCTAGTAGAACATCACGTAACTAGTTTTTGAACTTAAAAACGCCAACATCCAATGACGTGCTTGGCGAGCGAACAAGATCACTTGTGTGAACGCACACTAGCACAGCATCGCAAAACTCATAATTCACTCACGAGCACCATCTTGCAACTGTGGTGTAGAGACGGTTCAATTCTCCTATGCTAGTCCAAGTGTGGTTTCCTAAAAAAAATGGCGAGTTGAACCAATTGTTGTCTAAAGACAAAACAGCGTTTCCGGGGCGCCCCTGGACTTCCCTACACAAGTAAATGAAGTTGCTCAAAACTTTCGGGAGTCACGCTTTTCTTTCATTTTCTTTTCTGTGCTGGCAAATGCATTTTTTTCTTTGGAAAAAAATTTTTCTTAGCAAAGGCGATTTTTTTATGGAGTCACGCTGGGAGTCACGGCGCCACTTGATATGAAGTGGAGTCACGCTTTATGGGTTAACGGCCTCCTAGCGTTGCCCCTGATCCAACAACAACAACAACACAACGAAAGCCACGCGTTTCACAGTGAATCCCCAAAGGTGTGTGTAACGCGATTTTGGAGGTGAAACGGTGGCTTTGTTGTTTTCGTTGGATTAGGAGCGACGCTAAGAGGCCGTCAATGGCCCAGATAGCATCATACCTGTAACAGGGGTGGGGTTTGGGGGCCCCCACTATTTTTCCAACACCCCCACCCCCAGAATTTTCCCAAAGGATTTTCACCGTGACGAAAACGGCAAAAGTGAGTAAATGTTGGTGTATTTCAGTGCCTTTAAGCGTTACATGACCATTACGGTGGTGATGTTCTCTTGGTTCTAGTTTGCGAGAGTTCACTGCGCTTTCTTGATTAAGTTTTTGCTGTTCAGAATTCGCCCGGGGGTAACGAGACCAATAACCTCGTACCAATATAACTGAAAAAGTTGTCGGCTACCCCCCCCCCCCACTTTTGCTCTGGCGACCCCCCCCCCCAGACTTTGGGCATTTAGGCCCCACCACCCACTCTGCCAGACCGGGTTACAGGTATGGATATAGCATACACCCATCTCTATGACGCCTTCCCGAGTCTACAGTCGGATCATTAGCCAAAGACATTCGGAGAGACGCCACCTGTAATCTAGGGCAGGTTGACTCAGATTTTTTTATGAAAAATACGAACAAAATTGCGCGTGTGCACACTACACAAACGATGGTCGGCGGTCGGGCGAGCACGCACGCACGCACGCACGCAGATACACGCACGCACACACACACATGCACGCACAGACACGCACGCACGCACGGATCTGAAGATGATGTGTAGCGGTACTGGAACGTGGTAGTTGAGCGCCTGGTTGTTGATCACGTTCACCACGAAGAAGATGATCACCACCTTTAGGTAGCCACTGCAATGCCACCCCAGTGCGTGCGTGCGTGCATGCCGGTGCGTGCGTGTCTGTGCGTGCGTGCGTGTCGGTGCGTGCGTGTTTGTGCGTGCGTGTCGGTGCGTGCGTGTTTGTGCGTGCGTGCGTGTCGGTGCGTGCGTGCGGGTTTGTGCGTGTATGTCGGTGCGTGCGTGCGTGTCGGTGCGTGTGTGCCTGCGAGTCGGTGCGTGCGTGCCGGTGCGTGCGTGCGGGTTTGTGCGTGAGTGTCGGTGCGTGCGTGCGTGCGTGTCGGTGCGTGCGTGTCGGTGCGTGCGTGCGTGTCGGTGCGTTCGTGCGGGTTTGTGCGTTCGTGGCGGTGCGTGCGTTCGTGTCGGTGCGTGCGTGCGTGTCGGTGCGTGCGTGCGGGTTTGTGCGTGCGTGTCGGTGCGTGCGTGCGTGTCGGTGCGTGCGTGCGGGTTTGTGCGTGCGTGTCGGTGCGTGCGTGCGTGCGTGCCAACCTCAAGGGAATGTGTCTCTTGTTTCTAAAGAAATTGCTCGTCACAATGAGACCCTCCAACGCGACGAATGCAAATGTGGAGAACGTCATGAGGTTCATACAGCCCGCGTCCTCTCTAAAAAAACAACATAAACCACAATAAATTAATACATTATAAATTAAAAGATTAGTTACTTTTTAATTTCTAGTTTGTTATTATCCTTTAATTCTATAGCAACGAGCAGCTCATTGTTAAGGGTAAGGGGTCAAGGTCGTTATCGATCGTGCATCAATTTTACGTACATACCCTGACGAAACGTTCGACGCAGCAAACTAAGCATTTTAGTTTTATATTTAAAATTGAAAATAAACAAAATTGATAACAAATAGCAAGCTCACTTGGCCAGCGCCTCTATTGTCCACATGCAGGTCATGCAGCTTCCCAGTACGCCGAACACAGTGGAAATCATTTTCAACCTTTTCGATCAAAGTAAACAGTGGCCACAGAGTCTAAATGAAATTAAAGCAATTGCATGTAGAGGCCCAGATTCTGAAGTGAAGTTCCGAGGTCTAGAGAGAGACGGATGAGTGCAAAGTGTGACGTAAAAGAATGTGAACTGTCGTGCAGCGGTATTTTAAGAGCGGTCGCCCGCCCACTTGACCGGAAAATATCGGGCGGGCGTCTAGTCCTCGACCGTTTGGAAAAAAATCGTATTTTAAGACCGGTCGAGTGGTCGGGCGGCGGTCGGCGACCAGTAAAAAATCGGTCGTGCTCTTTGCTCGACCACCAGTGCAAAAAAAGCGAAAAAATGGCGGATTTTGTCAGTAGTTCCGAGAACAGCGGCAAAGAGGACGACTGGGAGAATCGACATCGACATCTGCGAGATCCCTTAGCGACAGTTCAGCAGCCAGGGTTGCATAAAAAATTTCAGTTTTTTGTTAGAATTTATTTTTTTGTAACTTTTTTAATTTGTATTGTAAATTTGTAATTTTGTAACTTTTTATTTTAAGGAAAAGCGCGATTGACGGCTGCTGCACTTGCGCATCTGTTGCTGCAGCCTGCTTCACCCACTGGTTGAACAATGGCATGACAACACGTTGTCCACGACAAGAGTATGAGTAGAATGGTGGGCACTGTTTGCAATCGTGATGCGATGGCGCACTGTGAGTGATGCAATTGTGTGATCATGCGCGCACATTGATTGAGCCGTGTGATTTGCAAGAACAACGACATCGTCAACATAAAATTATTCACATATTCAGTCACAGCACGTATCGTAAACACCAACACCAACCAAATCAAATTGATCAACTCTCCATTTATTCCTTCAATATCGTCATCTGCGTGTTGGCCCGCGCTGCCACGTGTTCTTCCTGGCCTGTCGAGCGTTCGTCTCGTTCGGAATCGGGCGAGAACTTGGCGTCGATCGGCTCTCACGTTTCATTTCGCCATCGATTTGCCAACGTAGCTGAGGAATTTTAGCGGATAAAGACCCAGTTCGTCTCCGCGAGCACCAGCGCCGCCCACGAGACCTTCATGCAGTGCGAAAAATTTGTCGACAACGACATCTTCCATATTTGTTTAATCAGGAACTTTGCGACGGTACGAATTTAACGTGGTCTCTTTTGAGCGCTCCCTCCGCGCATCGCGACCGGTCGGGCGGGTGTTCTGAAATACGCTTCCGCACTCGCCCGCCCGCCCGGTCGCGGACGACCGGTCGGCGACCGGTGGGCGGACGCCCGCTCTTAAAATACCGCTGGTGAGGTCGCTTGCAGCGGTATTTTAAGAGCGGGCGTCCGCCCACCGGTCGCCGACCGGTCGTCCGCGACCGGGCGGGCGGGCGAGTGCGGAAGCGTATTTCAGAACACCCGCCCGACCGGTCGCTATGCGCTGAGGGAGCGCTCAAAAGAGACCACGTTAAATTCGTACCGTCGCAAAGTTCCTGATTAAACAAATATGGAAGATGTCGTTGTCGACAAATTTTTCGCACTGCATGAAGGTCTCGTGGGCGGCGCTGGTGCTCGCGGAGACGAACTGGGTCTTTATCCGCTAAAATTCCTCAGCTACGTTGGCAAATCGATGGCGAAATGAAACGTGAGAGCCGATCGACGCCAAGTTCTCGCCCGATTCCGAACGAGACGAACGCTCGACAGGCCAGGAAGAACACGTGGCAGCGCGGGCCAACACGCAGATGACGATATTGAAGGAATAAATGGAGAGTTGATCAATTTGATTTGGTTGGTGTTGGTGTTTACGATACGTGCTGTGACTGAATATGTGAATAATTTTATGTTGACGATGTCGTTGTTCTTGCAAATCACACGGCTCAATCAATGTGCGCGCATGATCACACAATTGCATCACTCACAGTGCGCCATCGCATCACGATTGCAAACAGTGCCCACCATTCTACTCATACTCTTGTCGTGGACAACGTGTTGTCATGCCATTGTTCAACCAGTGGGTGAAGCAGGCTGCAGCAACAGATGCGCAAGTGCAGCAGCCGTCAATCGCGCTTTTCCTTAAAATAAAAAGTTACAAAATTACAAATTTACAATACAAATTAAAAAAGTTACAAAAAAATAAATTCTAACAAAAAACTGAAATTTTTTATGCAACCCTGGCTGCTGAACTGTCGCTAAGGGATCTCGCAGATGTCGATGTCGATTCTCCCAGTCGTCCTCTTTGCCGCTGTTCTCGGAACTACTGACAAAATCCGCCATTTTTTCGCTTTTTTTGCACTGGTGGTCGAGCAAAGAGCACGACCGATTTTTTACTGGTCGCCGACCGCCGCCCGACCACTCGACCGGTCTTAAAATACGATTTTTTTCCAAACGGTCGAGGACTAGACGCCCGCCCGATATTTTCCGGTCAAGTGGGCGGGCGACCGCTCTTAAAATACCGCTGTTGGTGGAAGTACCGTAGGGTGGGGCTACTCTACGGAACGAAATGGAATCTAGGCAATTCCCAAAATATGCAACCGATACAACCACAACCGATACAACCGATTACTGTTCCTGCCTCCTAAGCCTAAGCCTCAGCCTAAGCCTAAGCTAAAGCCTAAGCTACAGTGATCGGTTGTATCGGTTGTGGTTGTATCGGTTGCATATTTTGGAAATAGCCGGAATCTACGGAACGGCGCGGAGTGGGTGGAGGCAGAGGCAGCGCGCTATCTATAGATGGTAGCGGCGCCTTCCCTCGCCCATTTGGTTCCGTCCGTGGTCCATTCCGTTCCGCTCTGCCTCCATTTACTACGCAAGTGGATTGGCGAGTAGCCCCACCGCACGCCATTATGCAAGTGCGTAGGTCAACGTAAAACCTTGTCGTCTTTCAGGTCCAAGCGCGGAAGCGAGCGTGACGGTGCGCGACGAAAAGAACAGCGAATCTACGAACGACACTGGTGGTCGGATTACTTGCCTGTACAAGTCGCATACTGTACATGCATCACGAAGTACTGCAGCCACCCATTTTGTGTCGAGAGGCCACTCAAAATTACTCTTGAAAGGAACAGATGCGGTCATGTTGGTAAACGTTGAATACACCTTGGTGCGGCGGAACCACCTTAAGAACAGCGTCGACAACGAAAGACCAGCGACAATTCCATCCTCTCCGTCCGTCCGCTGCATGCGCATAAAGACACTTCCGTCGGTTTCCATCTCCGTTCACTGGCGGATTCAGGATTTTTTGACAGAGGGGGGAGTAGGTCAATTTCTTTTCACCACACAAACTGCACTACTGTGGAATAGACAAAAAATGACGCTATTTTTTAGCCCCTTACGAATCAAACGTGAGTTGGAAGAGAACCACAGCGCCGCAGGCGAAAATTTTGCGCTTTTGAGTGCCTTAATTGAAGGAAAACGCAAAAATCTGCCCATTTCCCCTTGAGCTCGCCCTTCTTTCCTGCTTTTACCCCTGATCTCTCCCCCTCCTTCCCCCCCCCCCCCAAATCTGAGCTGACAGGAGGGTGAGACCCCCCTCTCCCCCTGTCTGGATCCGCTAGTGTCTCCGTTGAACGGCGACGGAAGGAGAGGAAACAGTGTAAGCCAGGAAGAACTCATGCATGCTGGTCCAGATATCCTTTTCCGATCGCGCTGTTGTCACCATTGCCCATAAGTAATTACCGAAATCCGACCACCAGTGTCGTTTGTAGATTCGCTGTTCTTTTCGTCGCGCACCGTCACGATCGTTTCCGCGCTTGGACCTGAAAGACGACAAGGTTTTATGTTGTTGCCCTACGCACTTGCATAATGGCGTGCGGTGGGGCTACTCGCCAATCCACTTGCGTAGTAAATGGAGGCAGAGCGAAACGGAATGGACCACGGACGGAACGGAATGGGCGAGGGAAGGCGCCGCTACCATCTAGATAGCGCGCTGCCTCTGCCTCTACCCACTGCGCCGCTCCGTAGATTCCATTCCGTTCCGTAGAATTCGTTCCGTAGAGTAGCCCCACCCAGTACCGTAGCCAAGTAGACAATAGGCGGGGGGGGGGGGGTAGGAGCACGCGCCTACGCAGTTTCGCATTTGGTGTGTAGTCATACGTGTAATACCATTGTCGCATACGTGTAATACGGGCTATTAGTAAAAGTTAATGTTTAATTGTTAATTGTTACTTTTGAATGTAATAAAACGTGCAGCGTGACACAACGCGGTGCGGATAATCAGCGGCAGTGCTTTCTTTGATTGCTCAACATAGAACAATTTTTCAACTTCCTTGAAAGAGCAGTGGGACGCGGTGCCGTCGCCGGCTGCCGACCGGAGGAGACGACGCCCTGTCGGTGTCGACGCTGACGCTGCCGTTCCCGACTGCTGACCGTCGCGGCGGCCTGCAGTAGTCACTTCGAGATGGCGCGACGTCGACCCCAAGAGGACGGGCGTCGGCGCGGACAAGCTCTGCCTGGTCGTCGACTACCCTACACCGGACGCGCGGCCAACGAGGCGGTGGCGGTGGCTGCTAGAGTTCGACGTTCGACAAACTTCTCGTAGAGACGCCAGCATCAGTCTGTTCCGGACAAGTAATGTTGTAGTGGTCGCACACCCGACAGCGGTAGTATGCATCGCCGCTTGCTGACAACGGGCCATATCTCGTGAAAAGACGAAACCCGTCACCATCAGCAACGATGAGAACGCGGCCCTTTAAGTTCTTGGCCAGCATTGTGCCAGACTCGGAAAGTTCTCCAGAAGACGGGCCAACCGTCGACTGAACCGTCTCAGTGTTTTCCGCGGCCCCGCAAACCTCGGGATCGGATTGAACGGATGCGTTGGTCGTAGCCTGCTGCTTACGAAGTCCTTCAGTGACAACGCGCCGTAAACTACGAAGTTCAGCCGTGACGCTTTTTTCCACGCCGTCCATTTTGGCAGCCAGCAAGTGACACAGACAGGAGTCATGATCAAGAAGACCACCCTTGCCGACAGCGCCACCGCTCTCGGCCCGGTGGTCCCCGAAACACGGTTCTGTTGTACCCCAGGCCAAGACGGCGGTGGGCGGCTGAACGGCTGTCTGAGGTCGTGACGTCGAGTTGTCCAAAGAAACCGACTGCTGATCCTCCGCGCCCTCTGCTTGCCCATCTGGAGGGTTCTCCGCTGACAGCATCCGTTTCAGCCTCCGAAAAATCGTTGTTCTTCCAACTTTGTGGCCCGTTAATCTCTAGATAATGAGTCTAAAGTAGATAATGAGTCTAAAGTACACAATGACACAAACCAAGACTTTTTTGGAGATGGATGCTAAGCTTTCAGACGAGTTCGAGTTCGACGCGGACAACAACTGCTTAACATCCTCTCTTTTCCACACAGCGTCACGAACACTTTTCTTCCTACCCACCATTTTTCTTTGATATCGCGGCAAAAAAAAATTAATAAAGTAAACAACAGTACTCCCTGTTGCTTATACAGTACTCCCCTCTGTTTCATTCCGTCTGTTCCATTCCCCTGTTCCATTCCCCTGTTCCATTCCCCTGTTCCATTCCCCTGTTCCATTCTCCTGTTCCATTCCCCTGTTCCATTCCCTTACACATTACACAATCGGGTAAACGCGTCGCATTTCTATTTCGGCTATTCTACTACTACTGCTTTCATCTATTTCGGCTATACCAGCTTAATTTGGCGCTATAGAGTGGACGCATAACTACGCAAAATGGAGTTGAAATACGGCAGCCATCCAGTCTCAGTCTCACAGACACAGACGACACATACAGCGATGTTTATGTTTGCATTTGCTAGTTAGGCCCATGCGCTCGCTTACTCGCGTCTCGTGTCAGTCTACCGGACTGTCCGTTTTCTCCCCAAAGAAACCCCGCACCCGCCCCGCACCCAACAAATGGGACTGTAGGCGAGCGAGAGGGCCATCCATATGGCACCACGATAGCCCTAGTGGTACTGTATGCGCAACAATAGCTCACTGGCAGCCCACAAGAACGAGCCCAGTGGTCAGGCGTCGTGTTTCGCGCGCTCGTAGCTGGTCGGGGGGTCAAACCTCTTCCACCGAGTCACTGGGTTACTAATCCCCTTGGGCTGAAGGATGAACGCACTCTTTGCCCACGACGTCGGGCTTCGGCCCTTAATCCGTGTCAGATGGGCGGCCTACCTTCCCTCGCGGGAGAAAAACGCCGTGAGTGTGATACAGTGAATCCAGCGATACTCGCGCTTGGTCATTCCCCGATGTTTTACATTGTCTACGCCTCCACGGTGTGTTGGGATTGCGCCAAATACAACGGATGAAACCGTTTTCACAATCGTAGAATCGGCCGTGACACCTAGCTAGCCTCAAACTCAAAAACTTTTTGGCCACCAACACACATGTGAACGCGTGTAGGTGTAGCTCGGTGGTAGGGGGTTGGATCGGTGCACTCGTTGTCGGGAGTTCAGCTCCCACCACTGCCACTGGGATATGTGCTGATCCCCTTCTTGGGCAAGGGATGAACGCTCTCATTGCTTTGGTGTCAGGCGGCTCTCGGGCTCCGACACGAAATCCGTGCCAGGTGGGCGGCCTAACTTTCTTTCTTTTGTTTTTCTTGTGTTTTACAAACTCGCCGCGCGAAAACACGATGTCACAACGTTGAATATGATGAGGGTTTCAACCGTTTAGAAGCATTTGGTTCCCGTGTTGGAGAGACGGCACTATTGGAGGACTTACGGTAGATCCGCACTTAGTGCAGGCAGAGTACCGTACGCACCTAAACAAGCGTAGGAAACGCAGAAAACGCGACTTCCGACCTTGTTCCGACCTCCACCTCCACATGCACTTTCAGATATAGCTCGCAGCACAGTGCATGTAATAAGGGACGGACGGAACACGGAGCGACGCCGTCCACATTTCCTGTCAAGCACACAGTAAATGAGCGGGCTTTGCTAATTGCGCACACACGCCCTTTTGTGTCGTCGCCAGGCTTTGAACTCTGGTCTTTAGCGCGGCGACAGGAGATGTTTTGTCTGAGTGGATTAACGGAAGTCACCAAAGTCGGAAGTGCTCCTTCCCTATACTTACAAACACTGCTGACCAATTACGGCTTGAAGGTGCAATTGAAGTTGCTGCAACTCAAGTCATTGCTTTTGATTCTAGCCCGTTAAAAACGAAATAGCGGCGAAGAAGACACGGCTGTAGTTTCATGAACAAGGTAAGCGCTGTGGTCTACACCTAGTAGCCACCGTAATTCAAACGATTTGAAACCTCTTAGAAATGTCAGTCATACTGTAATTCCTAAAGCATACGGAAATTGCTGAGACAAGACAGCCCATTGCAATTTCTTTTCAGCTGTACTTTGTGATGTTGTTTTGTTAATGCGCAGTTGTTGTACTTGTTTAGTTATTTTACTTGGACACTTTCGCGCAGCAATACTGTAAATCAATTTAATTTGGGACGAACTTATTTTGGGACACGGACCCATTTTGGACATTTGGGACGCAATTTAATTTGGGACACAGAGGGTGTATCTCGACAGGATTTGAGACAATGGGACGTGCGCCCCATAACACTGACTGAGATTCTAGATTGCTGGCAAGCACTCATGCTGCGTGCCAGACCACGGCGGCCCAGTGGGCGTTCAATTGCGTCTAGCAGAGCGAGCGACCCATCCTTGCACTCTCAGTGCATCTGTGTCATGTCATGCGACATGTCAATATGTATACTGCAGTTTGTGACCAGAGAGCGTAAGCTAGATCAGCCACTCCCAGTTCCAGCCCCCTACCCTCAGCTTCCCGAATCAATAAATCACTTCGCTACAACACGTTTTAATTGGGACCAATTAAATTTGGGACACTGAGGTCCTGTCCCAATTATCCCAAATTAAATTGCGTCCCAAAATTTCATGATTTACAGTAGTTGGCCCATAAACAATAGCGGATCCAGGATTTTCTGCCAGAGTGGGAAGAAGGTCAATTTTTTTTTTCGCAGCTTATCCGAAAAAGTCAAGGTTTTGGTCCTAGCATTGCCATTTGCTTTGTTTGCACTATTTTCAACACATTTAGTAGTGAGTTGCGATAGAACCGCTTCGCCTCAGGCGAAAATTTTGCGCTTTTGAGCGCCTTAATCCAAATCATTTTCGCAGGGCCATTCTCTGCTCAGCGACGGACATGGGTCTACAGTTCAGTTATATTATGCCTACTGTAGTTGTTTGGCCCACCTCTGCGCAAGAGGTCTGTGCCAGTTTGTTGTGCATTCTGTGTCACGCTTTTGCACGAGTCAGAGTATACGGATACTGTCTTGAGGGCTGCGTCGAAATAAGGAGTTCCTGAGTAGAACCAGGAAGTTCCATACACCTCTGTACATAGAGCTTCACGTGCAAAAAACACACCGTTGTTACCAATTGCAGCGTGGTAGCTAAGGCGAAGAAGCCCGAGCAAGAAATTTCCCCGCGAATGAGATTATTGAATATTGCCGTGTCAATTGGAGCGTTGCAGTAATCGAGAGGTTTTGCCGTCTTTCAATTTCACACTTGGATAGGCTAATGTTAATCCGTTCCAGAAGAACGATTCACTCATCGAGGTGTCGCTGTCTTTGCAGCATTGAATCGCTGACGTGGAGAGCGCTGCTCTGTGACGGTTTGCACACCCTTTGGAATCAGCACTACAGACAAACCGACGGTTAGTAGTAGTACCTTGTTTTTTTTCTTCAATTTTTTTTGTTTACCACTTGCTGTGCGTACTTACTACCACTTGCTTTCCCATACAAATCTGAGGGCACTTATTGACCCGGGGATTCGGAGTCTACTATTATTCCAACGTCACCAAACCCAAGCCACTGTTGGGGGTGGGCTACTATTAGAGAGGGGGCACTATACAAGGACTTACGGTGTACAGTGGCGTAGCCAAGGGGAGGGGTAGTGGGGGTATACCCCTCCCCGAGATGGTGCGAAGCCCAAAAAATGCAACAGGGTCCACTCTGTTGCAAAAACGCCCGGGTGTAAGAAGAGAGAGACAAAGCATTTTAGCTCGCTCGCTAGGTTAAAAATGCTCGAACATAGCTCAAAAAAGGTTGAAATTGCTCGAAAGTGGCCCAAAATAGGTTCAAAATGCTCGAAAGTAACCCAAAATAGGTTCAAATGCTCGAAAGTAGCCCAAAATCTCAAAATTTTTGCCTACGGCGCAACAGGGAGACCCTGTTAAAAAGTTGGAAATCTGTACCCCCTCCCGAAACCAAATCCTGGCTACGCCACTGACGGTGTACTCCAAACTGTTGGGTCAAAAAACTATTCTAGAGAGGAATAATGTGCTCCACTTGGCTCTGCTGGTACTTGCGTTGCTCCTTCGCTGTGAGCTGCGTGGCGATGCCGTACTATGCACTCTTCCTCTACGCCATTATACAAGGGAGAAAAGTGGAGCAGAAATTGAGGTCGTCATTTTTCACAATTTGCATATTGGTTGGAGTGGCCGATTTTGAAACGGCAGCGCATCAGGTCTGTGCGTGACTGCGTGTGCGTGTGAGCGAGCGTGTAAAATGTTAATACACGCATAATCGTAGGCGTAGTCGTATACACAACACAGTCGTAGCGGCGTGCATTCTTTGTAAAGGTTGTGTGTGTGTACAATTATTATTATTACCTATTTGACCATTCGTTTTCGAAATTCTTCATCCTTTTTGAGTGGCTCCTTTCCCGCCCGCGTCTCAACGGCTTCTTCTTCGACTTCTACGCTCGGCTTGACCCGGTAAGGCTAACCGCTTCTAAGCAATGCATGAGCAACAGCATGAGCAAATCCATTGAGAGGGCATGCATCAATCCATCCATTGAAAGTCCTCGATGTAGTGGCTCCATCAAGAATCGAACACAGAACGTTGCGCGCGCGAGGTCGATTCCCTGCCGCTAGGCCATACGAAGCCCTCATCATTTTACGCTCATTTTCAGCTGGCTGCGAATCTGATTTCGGTCGTTGCGTATCAGATGACGGTGACGCAAGCGATCGGCACGGCCTTGCTCGTCGTCAACAGACTTACCGCAGTGCTGACGCCAACGACGTACGATAAGGTGTGTGCGTGTTTCACTTCCATATTTGCGCAAATGCCTTGTGGGAAGAGCCGATCAACGCAAATTCGCTTGCGCTAATTTTAACTTACGGACCCGATAGTATCGTACTGTACGACCAAGGCAGCGTATAGAATCGGCCTCTTGCGCGCGCGGTTCCGGGTTCGATTCTTGATGGATCCACTAGATCGAGGACTTTCCTCTCAATTTATTTTCTCATGCCGGTCGCTGCCGTAGATTATTCGGATGGCGTTCTTCTGAATGTCGTTTGGAAAATTATGCCGCTCAAGACGGGAAGGCGCCATGGAGAAGGGTAGGTATGCTACATATATGGGCCGCACCTGCCCAAGTGAAGCAGTATCCCAGTGTAATGTTCCGACACTTTGAACCAGTTTCCGAATTCGGAGGCACCTTATGCATACCGTAAGCGCTTTGTACAAAAAAAAACAACCAAGCCCCCTTTCAGTTCTGGACGACGAAGCTGCGCTGGGTCGTGTTCGTGCAGTGGCTCCTGCCACTCGTGGTCTTCTTCGCAGTGCCGCTGGCGACGACGGACAACACGCTGGTGATGGTTCCGAATTCCACACGAGTGAAGCTGTCTTTCAACGACGACTACCACTTGTACTTCGGCTACGCGAGACTCAGCGTCATTTCCGCGTCCGCAGTGGTCGGAGTTGTGTGCTACGCGACCCTGGCCGTCCTACTGATCGGGTGAGCTCGCGAGATGCGAAAGTTGGTGTGGATTTTGCACGGTTTTTCTTATTGAAACGTTTTATCAAAATGAAATCGAAGTGGCTCTCGGTCTTTTTTCGTCTGTGAAAACGACTTTTCCCATTTTTGAATACTTTTACAGGCTCTAATACATAGTTGTGTTGCTGGTCAAGACAAGTTGCGTCCAATGCAATCCAATGCCATACGATGAATGCAATGCAAAAGAACCACCAATCGTTGCCTTCTAGGCACCGGACGAGTGATATCGGGACGATAGAGATGAAACTGACGTTATGCGGTCTGCTGCTGTTCTCGGAGCTGGCAGTGCACGCGGGCGCGATGCTGTGGGCCTTCTTATACCCGAAGGATCTCATGATGCTGCTGCCGGCGTTCTACGGCTCGGTGGACCTGATGTTCATGTCCAACCCGATAGTGGTCACCGCATTCAGCACCGTCGTACAAGTGAGAATTCTCAAAGTGCTCGGCTTGTGGAGAGCCGGCCAAAGTGGGGCAGCAAGAAGCGGCCCGCCGAGACACGGAGGTGCGAAATGAAGAAGAAGAAGAAGAAGAAGAAGAAGACAGAACGAGGGAAGGCGAGACACAATTTTGAGTGAGAAAGATAACAAACGATACGGTTTTGAAACGAACTGTTGCTGCGTGGTCCGTTTTATTTGCGTCATTATGGTGTAGTGGTTAGCATACAGGGCCGGTAATCCTAAGACCTGGGTTCAAATCCCAGCACCGCAATCGCCTCTTTTTTCCACAAGTCTTCAGTTAGGTAGTTTCTCATATGTAGTTCAGCAGTCTCCCCATACCAATATCCCCATAGCAATAATTTCAATGTCTCTCAAGAGGGGGGCACTACAAATTTCGTCAGATTTTTGCGCAATTTTGCAGCAAAATTTAACATTGAAATGACTTAATGACTTAACATGCACACAGTTTGCTTTCTAACCCGCTAAAAACGAAATAGCGGGAAGACACAGCTGTAGTTTCCGCGAACTAGGTAACTGCTGTGAACTTGTATACCTAGTAGTCAGATTCAAACGATTTGAAAGCTCTTTTAGAAATGTCGGTCATACAGTTATTTCCTTTAGGATACGGAAATTGCTGAGACAAGACGACAGCCCATTGCAATTTCTTTTCGGCTCTACTTTGTGATGTTGTTTTGTCAATGTAAAGTTGTTGTAGTTGTTTACTTTATTTTGACACTTTCGAGCAGCATTAGTTGGTCGATAAACCCTCAATGACCAAATCAATCATTTTCGCGGTGCATTCTCTGCTCAGCGACGGACATGGGTCGGGTCTACAGTTCAGTTATATGCCTACTGTAGTTGTTTGGCCCACCTCTGCGCAAGAGGTCTGTGCCAGTTTATTGTGCATTCTGTGTCACGCTTTTGCACGAGTCAGGGTATACGGATACGGATGTAGTTTCTTCAGTTTCTTCAGTTAGGCAGTCATATGTAGTTCAGCAGTCTCCCCATTGCAATACCGTAAATCCTCCAATAGTCCCCCCCGGGGCACTATTGTTTCAATGTCTCTCAAGAGGGGGGCACTATGAATTTCGTCAGATTTTTGCGCAATTTTGCAGCAAAATTTAACATTAAAATGCCTTAAAATGCACACAGGTAGCCGGAATTTAAAAGTTTAATTAAAATACGTGTATTATTGCAGACATGATTACGCACCATGCATGCACTTCTAATGCAACTGGGAAGCATTCCAAATTTGATTTTGGCGCGAATTTAAAATTGACTTGCCCCTGGGGGCACTATTGGAAAGGGGCTTCTATTGGAGGTCTTACGGTAATTGCTTCCTTGTAATTCTGTAGCACTGCCTTCTGTGGTTGATTCCCAGCTGTTGTACTGAAGAAGAGACAGTGACACACGTATGTACCTACCGTAAACCCTATAATTAGCCCCCCGGGGGCTATTTTTTTCGTTTGAGCTCTAGGAGGGTGTATAATTATAGGGGGGGGGCTAATCATAGGGGGGGGGCTTATAAGTAGTAACAGCCCCCCCCTCCGGGTGGGGTGGAGATTACGGTACCAGGTGGGCCTTTCATTTTTTCCCGGGATACGGTAGTTCGTTTCGTTCAGGTGAGCCGAGGGGCCTCCCCCTACCCTGGTGAGGTGGGGGAGGGTGCTGTTGGGCGGCCGCCAGCGGCGGCCATCCCAACAGTAACCGCCGCAGCTGCGCTGCGCCAGCAGCCATCTCGCTGCGCCAGCAGCCGTCTGCAGAGTGCGATTGAGTTTCCCGCAAGTGTACTGTGCGTGTTTCTTGTCTACCGTATCTCCGCATTTGCCATTACGGTACGTAGTCTACTGTATCTCTTCATTCAATATGCAGCCGCCAATTTTTTAGCGCCGCAATTCGTCGCGTAGTGGGGAATGGCCATCGTCGTCGCGTGCGCCCGCAACAGCAAGGAGTCATCGCGCCCGCAGGTAAGTTTTTCGTTGCCACGCCGCCGTGTCGATTCAGGAGGACGCGAGATGACGACGCAAGAGGACGAGACGACGCCGTCAAATTCGACATGCTGTCGACAGTTACGTGAGTGCGCGCGCGCGTGTTCGTTGGCGTCGCGCCCAACCGGCGGTACCAACCGCTCCCACCATCTATTGCAGTCTCGACATCCACTCTCGGCAGGCAAGCAACGCACCGTCGCCCCGTCGACAGGTCTCGTCGTGCGCAGGTGTCGCCACGCTTGTCTTGGAGTCGCGCATGTCGGTGTCGCCCGTCTGCTCGCCGCATGTCTGCGCCTGTCGGTGTCGCCTGTGCGCTCGCCACCTGTCTTGGAATCGCGCATGTCGGTGTCGCCCGTGCGCTCGCCGCCTGTCTTGGAATCGCGCATGTCGGTGTCGCCCGTCCACTCGCCACGCTTGTCTTGGAGTCGCGCCCGGTCGATGTCGGCAGCGTGCGTGCGTGTGCGTACAGTGTCCGACGGTCCAGAATGTTTGACGTCTGCGACACGCCGTCTCCGACCAGCGGTGTAAACCGCCCACACATTGCAGGTTTCGAACCGGTTTGGGTGGCCCTGAAGAGGGCCGTTGGGTTGGTAATTGGGGGGGGGGGATGCAGAAGGTCTTCAGCGTCCGGCGGTGAACGTCGGAACGACTCCTTGTTGCCACACCACGACCTGGCGGCTCGGCAGCACGATCTTGCACGCACAGCGGAACAGCAAGCGATGACGGCCCATCACGAGAAGACTCCCGGCAGGCAGCACCACTTGTCGTCCTGCCAGGTGGAGCTTGGACGTCGGCACCGGACGCCAGAGGGCGGGCGTAGACTTGGTCTTTCGCAGCTTGCCCGGCATCTCGTGGGTGTCCTCGATTTTTAACTTTGCTCCACTCTAAATTTCTGCAGTATATGTACTTATACTTTCATGGCAAACAGCCATGGTTGAGTACGAGGGCGGCTCTCATGTTGAATGCATTGTCATGTATAGTCACTCCAACTTTTGGCACGTTCCCGTGCAACCAATCAGCGTTTGTGTTGCCTAGCGGGCAATAAAGAAAACTTGCATAGCGCCGCCTAGCGGGCGATAACGGAAGCCAGCCATCTGCATTTCCCGCCAATGTACAGTTCACTATGCATGTTTTCTTTACGTAGTGTACGGTATGTCGCCATTCAAAATGTAGCCGCCAATTCTAGTTCGTCACTGTGTGGCTGCGTCTTGTCGAAATTCTTCGCCGTTCTGCATGTGGGAATGGCCGTCGTCAAGCGCGCCCGCGCCAACAGGATTCGCCGCGGCCGTCGTCTGAAGGTACGTATTTCGCCGCCGTGTGCTGTGTTGTTTCAGGAGAATGGTCAAGTCATGCTCCACGTGGCTACGACGACGCCACTAATGATGACACACCACCGACTGGTACGTGTGTGCGTGCACTATCCGACTGCTCAGAGTGACTGCTGTCTGCGCCATGAGCAATAAGAGCCGGGCATAGTATTTCAGGTTGGGAATCATATCGCCTGCCCATCTGTCAACACGAGTCGTCATCAGCCCGAATTGGCCATTATCACAGGTCTTGTGTCGATCATTGTGTGGTAGTGTATATTGCGTCAATGGCGCTTCGAGTGTCATCCATTGATCCGCACACTGTGTGTTAAGATTCCTGAGGCGACTGACCGCGCCACGAGGACTCGTTGCACTGCACCTCTGTCCGTTGCCAGGTAGGAGGGGGTCGGCAACACCACATCTTTGGCAGTGTCGACAACTGGTTCCTGTTTCAGTGGCCATTGGACCCCCGCTATCGGCAGTGCCACCACGACGAATAGAAGATTCTACATTGCTGGGGCGCCATCAGCGGTCTTTATTGATTTTTAACATGATATTTAACATGATTTCACGAAAATCGATGCCGATTTCTATTAGTAATGCTGGGAAATACATGGGATATACATTTCCTCGTGGGAGCACTTGTCATTCCGCCGACTATAACATATGCTAAACACTGCATTGTAGCTAAAAAAAAACCCGTTACCAAGCAACACTACCGTAAGAACTTGAATAGACCACCGACGCAGTTTTTCCCGAAAATTTCCGTTAGCTAGCGTTTTATCAGACGTGGTTAAACATCAACAGCACATCACCGTTCACTTTTCTTTATTTAAAAACCTCGTAACTCATTAAATGGGGCGATCTTTGTAAACAAAAACTCCAGACTACCGTAAGAACTTGAATAGAGCACCAACGGATGTTTTCCCGCATTTTTATATTGGCTATCAGCATATCAGACGTGATTAAACATGAACAGCCAGTCACCGTTCTCCTTTGAGTTTGAAAGGCGCCCCTTGAAAGCCATGTAACTCGTTATATCAAACAGGTTTAAACATGTACTGCCAACAGCCAATCACCGCCCAGTCTTGATCGTATAAATAGCGCGATATCTCAGCTAAACTTCAGTTGGCAGCTATGGAGCGCCTAAAGTGCAATTTCTCTGAATTAGTCAATTTAGTGAATGTGAAGAGCTATCGCTGGCTTCCTCACCTCCAAGGCGCTATCATCGACCGATATGGCGAGCTCTTCATCAACCAAGTCGCTCCCCCCCTGCCAGCGCACTTCTGGGAGTTCTTCTTCAAGGACAAGCCCGAGCAGCAGGGAGGCCGAGGGCAGGACCCATTCAAGATCGTGGACCGCGGCATCGCCAAGTCGGCCAAGTTCCACGTGGACTGCCACACCTACCGTATCTCCGTGGAGCCACAGCAGTTCGTCATCGCCCGCGACCTGCCGCGCGCACTCGAGTCGGTTTTGGTGACCGCCGCCGCTCACTCGTCTGCCACCGCGCAGCTCGGCGTCACCATCAACCATCCATTGCTCGAGCGTGGCGGCGGTCTGGTCCCCTTCGCACCCAAGGAAAAGCTGTCAGTGGAGCGCGTCATCGGCGTCGTGGAGCTCCTACTGCAGTCGAACCGCATCGCCGACGCCAGCGGCCTGGAGCTGGACGTCACGAGCATCGACTTGCCGAGAGTGGGAGGCAAGGGCAAAGTCATTCTCAACGTCAAGCAGTGGCTCAGCACCCAGTCGAACCGCAGCTTCCTGGCCATTGAGTCGGACGATCAGCGCTGTCTCACTAGGTGATTTTCCCGTGCAAATATTGGTATATTGGCCGTATTATGCTTAATTTTTGTTATATTGGTGTGTTATTTCAGAGCCATTGTCACGGGCATCGCGTACGCGCGCCGCGCCGAGTCGGCACAAGCTCAGCGCCACTACGACGCTCTGAAAAAGGGTGACAAAAATTACTACACTGGTCAGCGCAAGCAGGCGATCGAGCTGGCGCGGCGCTGCGGCCTGCCGACGGACGGGCCCTACGGCTTGGACGCGGCCCAGCGCATCCAGGAGTCCACCCCCGACCTCGACCTCAAGATCTGGGAGGTGCAGCGGTCGCGGCCAACTCTCATCTTCAAAGGCCCGGGCGTCGGCAGACTCCAAGTCAACGTACTCGTGCACGACGGGCATGCGACTCTCATCCGCAGCATGCCGAAATTTCTGTAAGTATTCAGTCCCCCCCCCACCCCCCACCCATATAATGCTCGATATTGTTTAGGGACTCGAAATTCTTCTGCCACGACTGCAACGTCGGCTACGACAAACGCTGGCAGCACCACTGCCGCTCCATCTGCAAGTACTGTCTCGGGCCGCAGCAGTGCGTGCCAGACGGTCTGCCATTCCGTCACTGCAACGACTGCGGCGTCAACTTCCCCAGCGCCGCCTGTCTCGCGCGGCACCGCGAGCCGTGGCGGCGACCGGCCGGCCTGTCGACCTGTCAGAAGCGCAGCATCTGCCCCGACTGCTCCCACTTCAAGCTCCGCAGCGAAACTCACCACTGCGGCATGACCAAGTGCGGGCAGTGCAAGAAGCGCTATGCGGCCAAGGACGAGCACGAGTGCTACGTGCAACGCGTCGACGTCGAGGGCAAGGACGGGCCGGGCCTCTACTGCATCTTCGACATCGAGTCGTATCAAGACCGGGAGGTGGAGGGCAAGCCGGGCGTCTACTACCACGAGCCAGCCATCATCGTCGTCCAGCGCGCCACCGATCAGTGCAACAGCCAGTGGGACGCCGCCGAGCAACACTGCGAGCACTGCGACGGCCCCCACCAGGTCATCTTCAACGACGAGACGGACGAGCGCCCGGTCGACTCGCTCCTGGACTTCATGTTCAATGGCAAGAACAAGGGCGTCTGGCTCGCGCACAACGCCCGTGGCTACGACACCATCTTTCTGCTGGCTCGGCTGCTAGAACGGGGCGTCGGGCCGAAGATTCTGAATCAGGCGCTCAAGGTTCTCAGCCTCGACCTCGACGGGGTGGTCATCAAGGACACCAACGCATTCATGCCCATGCCGCTGAGCTCGCTCCCCAAGTCCTTCGACCTGGCGACTGGCTCCAAGGGACACTTTCCCTACTTGGCTTTCACCAGAGCCAACCGCCACTACCGCGGCCCGTTCTTCCCCCCCGACATGTACGGCGCAGACCAGCTCAAGGGGGCGGCGCGCAAGGAGCTTCTCGACTGGCTGGGCGAACAGGAAGGGCGCGAGTTCGACATGGCCAGGGAGGTGGTCGACTACTGCATCCAGGACGTCACCATCCTGCGCGAGGCGGTCTTCAAGTTCAAGCAGGAGTTCAAGGAGCGCACCGGCGTCAACCCCTTTGCCTCATCGACGACCATCGCCTCCGCCTGCATGGCCGTCTACCGCTCTCGCTACATGCCCGAGGACAAGATCGGCCTGCTCCCCGCCAATGGCCTGCGCCACCGCGACCGCCAGTCCATCGTGGCCCAGAAGTACATGCAGTACTTGAACGTCTTCGAAGGCCGCCAGATCCAGCACATTGGCAACTCGACTCAAGAGAAGTGTATCGGCCGCTTCCGTGTCGACGGGTTCGAGGTGTCGACGAACACCGTGGTCGAGTTCAACGGATGCTGCTGGCACGGCTGCCCCACCTGCTTCCCCGACAGGACTGCGCTCGTGCCAGCTGG
Source organism: Paralinhomoeus sp. GSCO2_6 (assembly GCA_030248085.1). NCBI lineage: Eukaryota > Metazoa > Nematoda > Chromadorea > Monhysterida > Linhomoeidae > Paralinhomoeus > Paralinhomoeus sp. GSCO2_6. Next base: position 69,005 of record JASAMY010000598.1, on the reverse strand, counting down.
CAGCGAAACGGTCGAGGAGGCCTTCCAGCGCACCATGAGCCGAGCGGCGGAGATCCAGAGCAGCGGCTACCGACTCGAGAGCATCTGGGAGCACGAGTGGACGGCCGCCCTCGCCAGCGACCCCGAGAAGCGCGCCAGATTCGACAAGATCGAGGTGGTGGAACCCATCGTCCCCAGAGATGCCCTCTATGGCGGCCGCGTGGAGACCTTCCAGATGCACAAGGAGTTTGCCGAGGACGAGAAAGGCGCCTACGTTGGTGAGTATGCGCTCGCGTCGACACTGTCGACAACTTCTACAATTTACACTTTTCAGACTTTGTCTCCCTCTACCCGTTCGTCAACAAGTACAGGCGCTACCCCGTCGGCCAGCCGCAAGTCCTGACGCGCGACTTTGGCGACCTGCGCGGCTACTTCGGCATTGTCAAGGCTCGCGTCCTCGCCCCCCGTCGCCTCTACATCCCTGGTAAGCCGCCGCCGCCGCCCCCGCTGAGCCAACCGCGCAATATTGGTGTCTTTTAGTGCTCCCCTACCGAACCAAGGACAAGCTCTTGTTTGGCCTATGCCGCACCTGCATGTGCGCGCAGCAGACAGAGGCGTGCGAGCACACGGACGAGGAGAGGGCGTGGGTCGGCACCTACTGCACCCCCGAGCTGCTCGCTGCCGTCGACAGGGGCTACCGAGTCGTCGAGGTCTTTGAAGTCTACCACTACGAAGACTCAATGGAGTACGACGGCGTCGACCAGACCACCGGCATCTTCTCCGAGTACATCTCGGCCTTCCTCAAGCTGAAGCTCGAGGCCAGCGGCTACCCCGGCTGGGCGACGACGGACGAGCTCAAGCGCCAGTACGTCGAGCAAGTCAGGCGTGAGGAGGGCATCGACCTGGAGCCCGACCGCATCGCCTACAATGCCCCCGCTCGCCAGCTCTCCAAGCTCATGCTCAACTCTCTGTAAGTTCTTCTTTGCCCATTCTCTATCCCCGTTGTCAGCCCCCCTGCCTTGCTCAATTCCTTTGATTTCCTACAATCTGCCAACACTACCCCACCATTTAGTACACCCCATTTTTGATTTTATTACAGTACCTAATATATCTCTGAATTTGTTTTTAGTTGGGGAAAATTGGCCCAGCGCCCTAACCTGGTGACGCGCGAGTTCCTGACCGAGCTGGAGAGCCTGGTGAAGCTGATGAACGACCCCCAAGTCGAGGTCCAGGACGTGCGCGTCATCAGCGAGGACGTCATTCTGGTGGACCACAAGCGCGCTGATGACTTTGTCCAGCAGGCGCCATTCACCAACGTCATCGTCGCCTCCTTCGTCACCTGCTGGGCGCGCCTCGAGCTGCTCTCCATCCTCGACAGGCTCGGGGAGCGCGCCTTCTACTGCGACACGGACAGCTGTATCCTGCTCGAGCAGCCTGGCGACAACATCCCCTACGGCGAGACGCTCGGCAAGATGACCGACGAGATCGAGGGCTACAAGCTGCTCGAGTACGTCGGCGCCGGACCGAAGAACTACGGACTCCGACTGCGCAGTCACAAGGACGCCAGCGAGAAGACGATCGTCAAGATCCGTGGCTTCACCCTCAATCACAGCGCCGCCCAGAAGCTGAACTTCGACACCCTCCGCGAGCTGGTGCACAACTTCCAGCAGTTCAGCCCCAACGACGAGGTGACGATCAAGTACCCGCACATTGCGCGCTCGTCCGACTACCAGCTTGTGACGACGCCCTACTCCAAGCGCTATTCTGTCGTGTTTGACAAGCGTGTGGTGATTGGCGATGGCAAAACCCTCCCCTACGGCTACTGAGCCCGCGTGCACCTGTGCTTCTCCTGTGCTTCTCCTGTGCTCATGCGCGCGCGTGTGCTTCTCCTGTGCTACTTCTGTGCTCAAGCGCGTGTGCTTTATACACCGTGTCGTGTTTGACAACCTTGTGGTGATTGGCGATCCCCCCACCATGAACGCGTGTGCTCCGGTGCTACACATGTGCTCAACCGCGTGTGCTTTATACATGAAAATAGCATTGCATGAAGCATCGCAACATCATCGCAACATGAAAAAATGGTTATCACGCAATTAATTGAATCACCCTGAATGGGGGGAGGGGAGGGGACGCACAGCAAAACGTTAGTGTTAGGAGATGGGGTCAAATATTAAGCGCATGAATTTGTGAAACGAGCAGCGAGACAAAAAAAAAACGCTCACCCGACTCTGCCTGAAACGGCTGACGCTGGGGAGAGCTGCCGACTCTGACGAGGCTGCAACGATGGATGGGCCAGATGCACACCAACACAAACAACATGGCGAACAACCTGGTGTGGGCTGTCGATGAGTAGACTCTTGATGGCTGGGGAGCGTGACACTTCAACTCAAAGCCTAGAATGGTAGTGCTGCGCATGAGCAAAAGCGCCCGCACCGACACACAGACATGCACATACACACTCACGGATGGTTGCTGATGGTGACGACAGGGGCGGTGCTCGTGAGCGGTGTCTGAAGTGAACTTCGCTGCCAGCTGCTGGCCGTTTCTGCAATAGATGGGGTACTCAGCCCGCACGCACACACACACACACACACACACACACACACACACACACACACACACACACTACACTGCCGGCGGGTTCTTACCGCGTGCGTGGCGCGTCCGGCTTCTCCTCTTACTTGCCGAACCAGAAGCACAATGAACAACCTGAAGCGCGCCAAATTCAAAGATAATTGCATTGATTAGCTATACGGTGCACATGCACATTCGACACCGTAACAAAAGTATAAATAGTTCCAGTTCAGTCGGTGGGTGACTCAATGATGATTCCGTTCGAGGTTCCTTGTCGTATATGCTGTTCTGGCCCAAGTCAGAGTGGCAAAACTCAATGGACGCTAAAGCTGCTAAAGCACGCGGACAAAATGTTCACTAAGCCATTTCAACGCATCATATGGTGCTATGGAGAAGCGCAGTCGGTTGCCCACGGTTTACCCAGAAACGTGGAGATGGTCAAGGGTATGCCGGAGATGCAAGAGCTTCGAAAGGATCCGCACACTGCAAAACTACTGGTTTTCGACGACCTGATGCAAGAGATGGGCGACTCAGCTACGGCGCTGTTCACGCGTGGCAGTCACCACCTCAACATCTCCATTGTCTATTTGACACAGAACATTTTCTATGCAGGCCAGAGAACCATGCGTCTCTCCTGCACACACCTTGTGCTATTCAAGAATCCGTCAGACAAGCTGCAGATTGCAAACCTCGGACGCCAGCTATACCCCAAGGCAGCTAAACACTTTGTCGAAGCGTTCCAGGACGCCACCAGCAAACCCCACTCGTATCTACTTGTTGATATGACTCAGACGACCGATGACAAGTTGCGCCTGCGCAGTCGAATCTTTCCTGGAGAGGAGTGTGTTGTGTACGTGCTGCGTTCGAAAGTATAAATAGGGCTATGGTGCTCTGTGTGCGTCTCCACTATGCAATCGCGCCTAAAGAAGCACGCCCACTTTTTGCGTCACTTGAGTAGCGCAAACCCCAAAACGCGGAAAGCTCTGCTTCAGTGCGCCGACTTGGATTGTCTAAAGTGTATCTCAGAGTGCTGTCACAACATCTGCTCGGGCAACGTGAAGCTGACGAGCGAGCAGGAGGCTTGTCTGCACAAGCACCGCAACGCAGTGCGAAAGATCGCTTCCAAGGGTGTGCCGTTGAACAAGAAGCGTGAGCTCCTCCAGCAAAAGGGTGGAGGCATCGCTGCTGCTATTGTCGCCCCAATTGTGGCTGCGTTTCTCCTTCAAGCCTTGAGTGGGAGGTGAATGGATAAGTACACACTTGTGCCCCACGAGCTGGTGGTTGCGCCGACGGCGCCGAAGCCACCCGCAATACAACAACACCTGTCGGCGCTCGACAAAGAGCTGCAGACGATAATGGCCAATCACGACGCGCCAGACGATGTCAAGGCTCTGCTGTACCAGAGCGCTCTAGCCAAGTTCCTCGATGTGAAACAAGCAAGTGAAAGACCAGTTCCGGTGCAATTCGAAAAGGTAAAGCCTAAGCAAGACAAGAGCCCGTCTTTACCCATCCAGAGACTGCTGCACGACGCGCCGGTTTCGAGGCAAGCTGCTGCAGCATCTCTTGTCGACTTTCTGATGACTGACAAGCTCAAGTTCAATGAGCGCAACGAGCTCATCGTGGACGGACGTGCTGTACCAGGATCGAATCTCGTGCAGCTGTTCAACCACACTGTGAGAGACCTCAAACGCCAACCGCCACCCGGCTGGCAAGAGTGGCGCGAGCAGCTACTCATGCACAACGTGCCTGACACTGCATTAGCCAGCAAGTACTTCTTCGCGGTTGACAACGGCGCTACACCTGCATCGTCCTCGACCTCAAGACTTTCTACATCCTCATCGGCGATTGCTACCACATCACGCATACCGAGATACCGCATACCCAACCCCAGGGGTACAAAAGGAACATTCAAGCGTGATAGACGCGATCAGACTGGTAGTGGTAGAAACAAGTGGTTGACACTCTATAAGTAAATGAATCTGGATAAGTTCTACTTGAATCCTACCTCACCCGCATATCTTGGTAGTTGTGCAACGCTGTATCGTGTGGCAAAGCGAGAGTTGGGCAGTGTCACTCTACGCAATGTGAAAGACTACCTGGCTACCCAGGATGTATACACTCTGCACAAGCCTCGCCAACACAACTTTCCACGCAACCGCGTTCTAACAACTGGATTGGACTGTGATTGGCAGGCAGATCTGATAGACCTGCACATGCTGAAGAAATGGAATGTTGGACACTCGTACATTCTTCTCTGCATCGACGTGCTCAGCAAGTTTCTTTTTGCAGTGCCAGTCAAAGACAAGAAACCCACTACCGTACTACAAGCATTCAAGCTGATTCTACGAACTGGCCGTCGCCCGTTTTTCTTGACTACAGACTCTGGCAATGAATTCAAAGGCCAATTTCACCGTTTCATGGCCGAACAAGGAATACAACACCACTTTGCCACTTCGCCGGATGTCAAAGCATGCATTGCGGAACGAGCCATCCGTACAGTGAAGAATAAACTGTGGCGGCACTTTACGCTGACCAAAACGTTCAAGTACGTGGATGTGCTGCCAAAGGTCATTGCAGGACTGAACGCCACTGTTCACACTGCGACTGGATACCGCCCTGTCGATGTCAGCTTCGAGAACGAAGAGCGAGTGAAAGCTGCATTGTTCGGTAGCACCCTACCGCCAGAGCCCAAGTTCAAGTACAAGGTTGGAGATCTCGTGCGCATCAGCAACGAGAGACGTCGTGTTGGGCACAAAGGCTTCACACCGAACTATACCCAGGAGGTATTTAAGGTAGCGTCGCAGCTGCACAACCGCAGACCACCCACATACAAGCTGGTGGACTTTTCGGATGAGTCCATCGTCGGCTTCTTCTACGAACCGGAGCTATCCCGTGTTGCCAAGCCTCCTCAACTGCCTAAAAGGAGAGGGTCGCGGCGTCGGCCCTGACTCATGGATAGTGCTGGCGGTGATCCTGATACTCCTAGTAGTCGCACTCGCTGGTTGTGGTGCAGCAAGGCTTATCCGCGCAAGCAGATAGTCTTCTTTGCACAAGTGATTCTCATTTACCTGCTGGTGATCACCGCTCTGGTCAACATCACCTTGCGCCCCCACGACACCCGTCTCTGGACCGCTGTTGTGAGTGGTGCAGTTGGCTACTTGCTCCCTAACCCAAGACTCGAGAAATGAACAGCGACTTCTACCTTACGCTGCCCAGCAACACTACTGGAGGCGGTGGAGGCATTGCCAACTTTCACGTGAACCTGCCATACACGATTGATCTGGATGGTCAGTGGTCTGTGGCGCTCGTGGAATTCATGTACCCATGTACATACCACACACTCTACCAGTGTACATTGGAGTACATTGGTGCCGACTTTGTACTCAATGAGCCAGCTGACCGCGATCGGTACACGGTTGTGGACGAGCGCCGCACGCCGCCCCCCGTGGCGTCGCCGAGAGCTTTTCTCCTCTATGAGGACTCCCACAAGACCGTCGTCGACGTGCCCAACAACCACTACAGCAGCGCCAGACAAATCGTTCTAGCCACCCTTGCTGCGTACATGCAGAATTGGAAAGAGAAGGCGACGCGTCTGGAAGAGGAGATGGGAGCCAAGCAGTTCACTGACCCTGTGGGGATTCGAGCATTCGGCCACTACAGACGAATGCAGAGTGCGTTTAATCTCAAGTTCAACAAAGGGGCCAATCGAGTCATCATGACGGTGGAAAGCCCGCTGACAAAGATCCGCCTGTCGGAGCAGCTCGCATACAGTCTCGGTTTCAAGGATAAAGAGTTTGGCGAGGGAACGCACATCTCAGACTACCCACCCGACCCAAAGGGCGGTCTCAGCACCCTCTACGTCTACTTGCCAATCATCGAACCAGTCATCGTTGGCGACACAAGCACCTGTCTGCTGAAGATCGTGCCGGTTCGCGGTGACTATGGTGATCAAACCCTTGCCGAATTCGCCCAGCTCCAGTACCTACCTCTTGCCGTGCGGCGTTTCTCTACCCTCGAGGTATCTATAAATAGCGCCAACGGCAACCCTGTCCCGTTCGCGTTCGGCACTGTATACTTGAAGTTGCACTTTAAGCGCAAAAGTGCTATGTGAATAGAATGCGTTGTGCTTTCGTTGCACCTTCTGCTGCACAGTTTGGCGGTTCATTCCCAGTCTATCGTGGGATTCAGTACCAGCGCGGAGCTGGGCTTGGCAGCGTTTTTCAAACCGTTCTTCGCTTCTTACTACCCATCGGCAAAGCGGTGGGCAAAGAGGCGCTGCGTGCAGGGGTCGGAGTCGCCAGCGACGCACTAGAGGGAGAGACTCTAGAGAGGTCCATGCGCAGACGTGGCGGCAAAGCGGTGAGGAAGCTGGCTCGTCAGGGTGGCAAGAAGCTGCAACAGCGGGGCAAGGGTCTGGGCAAGACGAAGAAGCGTCAACCCACCGTCACCCCTATAAAAGGCAAGACGAAACGCAAGCGTCAGTCTGCTCCCGCAAAGAAGCCGTTGAGTTTGTACTATGGCTCTAATCGATAAAGATGTGCAGCTTTGCAGCAAGTCCGAATTGGACGTGTTCAGCTTGCCCGTTACCCAAGTAGCTATTGTAGGAACGAGATTCGTCCCATGCTTTCCCAAAAATGCGCTCTCTGCTGGAAACAACCTTGGTCCCTATCTGTTTGCTGTTGAGCGCGACCCTGAGCTACTGGATCTTGCCAATTCCTATCTACACCTACGCATATGTGTGAAGAAGGAGGATGGGAGCAATCTGGATTTGGCGGCGAATGCGGATGATTGTCTGGTGGCCCCTGTCAACTGCATAGCCACGTCGCTGTTCAAGCAAGTCAAGCTGTATTTTGACTCCCAGCTCGTGTACGACAGCGCCGACACATTCCACTACAAGGCATTCCTCGAGACGCACCTCAACTATGGAACTCAAATCAAGGACACTTTGCTGGCAGCGGCTGGCTACTACTGCGACACCGCTGGCGCGCACGACCAGCCCGCTGCAAACAGTGGTTTCAAGAAACGAGCCATGCTCGTCAATGGCAGCAAGGAGGTGGAGCTAGTGACTCGGCTGTCTGCGGATGCGTTCCCCTCTGATCGTCTCCTGCTGAACAACGTGGAAGTGCGCCTCGAGCTGTACCGCCAGAACGACGCCATCTATTTGCAGTCAACGAACAACGTCGCTTACAAGGCACACATCAATTCTGCCGTGTGGTACGTCCGCAAGGTTGAGCCGCTGCCTTCGCTGATGCTGGCGCTCGAGAAACGACTGGCGGTTCAAGCGGCTCGCTACCCAATTCGGCGCACGATTGTCAAGTCGGAGCACATCGAAGCCGGGCGTACGCGCATTCACAATCTGACGCTGAGCAGCGGCCAGCTGCCACGACGCGTCGTGCTGGGATTCGTCACCCGCGACGCGTTCAACGGAACCTTCAACACAAACCCATTCAACTTCAAGTCATTCGACGTTCGGCGCATCCAGCTCATCGCAGGCGGGGTGCCCTTCCCCCACTACCCCCTGGAGATGAAGTACAATGACCACCAGTTCTCCCGCAGCTATGCGCAGATGCTCGAGGGCCTGAATATGTCGACCGAGGGCACAGGCAACGGCATAACCATGGAGGACTACGCAAAGGGGACTGCGGTGTACGTTTTCGACCTCACTCCCGATTCATCGGATATGGGTCTGCAGCTGGTTCGCGAGGGTAGCATCTCGGTCAACATCGAGTTCGGGACGCAAGTGCCAGCCGGCGGTATAAAGCTGCTCGCCTACCACGAGTACGAGTCCATCCTGTACATTGGCAAGAATCGTGATATGTGGTTCGATTTTTCCGGATAATAATGAACACCGGACATCTCCTTACCGCTATCCGTCGCGACGAGTTTCTTTCGAGAAAATGCATTGGCGTGTTTCCACGTGACCGTGTACCGACACCAAGTGTGAATACTGGACTAATACTCAACTCGGACGTATCGGGAGAGCCTGGCACGCATTGGCTGGCCATTTTTCGCACTCCCACAAGCTACGACTGGTTCGACAGCTATGGTCGAGCACCACCTGTCGACATTAGTCGACGCTTCAAACCCATAACCCACAATAAGAAACGTGTGCAAAAGTTTGACACTGACACCTGTGGTGCACATTGCCTATACTTTTTGTATCACCGCTGTCGTGGGTTTCAACTGGCTACCATCATGGAAGGGTATATAAGGCCGGATCTCAATGATAACCTCATTCATCAGTTTATTGAAGCTGAATTTGGTTTTCTTTTTCCCACTTCTGTCTCCTGCTGCCAGTGTGCCACCAAGTATGAGTGCGAAGAGCGTTGACCAGACCACCGAGAAAAAGGAGTCGGAGCTGGCGTCGGGCCTGGCCATTGCGGTTGGTGACGCACTCGATGCCGCCGGCAAGACTTTGGTGCAAGGCGCGCTGGCTGCCGCCAGCACTGCCAAGCAGTCCGTGTCGGCTACTGTGGAAAGCGAGCCTATCGTGGTGCCGTATGGCCAGAGCCCACCCAAGGAGCTGCTCGGCATCCCATCAAATGTGCCCCCCAAGCTGCTTCGCAAGCGAGGACGCCCGCGCAAGTCGGTCAAGCGTGCTCTGCTGCAGCTGCCAAAGGATGAGCCGCAGCCGCCTATGAAACGCAGACTGATTCAAGCCTTGCTCCAGCCGGCCAAGGATGAACCAGTCAAGACTGTGAGCGAGCCGGAGCCGCCAATGAAGCGCAGACTGATTCAAGTCATTCCCGAGCGCAAGTCTGTGTATGTGGAGACGGATACGTCGGCGACGAGCTCTGAGGAGGAAGCGGAAGAGAAAACGGAAAAGAAAGAAGAGGGCCCGATGATTTGCGATGTGCACCAAAACTGCCCTTGCGCCCCTCTCATCGTCGTGTACGTGTCGAAAAACTAGTTTGTCACGGTTTTGAAACTTGTGCTTCACAAAAACGGTGGATACTGTACACACGACAATTCGGGCGCGTTATCAGCACAGGCGATTCAACAATTCACTTCACGACAGATGTCACTAAATGCCACAACAAGACAACAGTGTGGTCTTGCTAGTCTTACGGACGGTGCTGTAGCAGTCCGGCACTGAGTGGGGCAGCTCAAGCAGATGACGAACTTTCTCTTGTTGACTTGAGAACAGCTCACTGCACTCCATACAGCAGAGACCCGTAGTGGCGCCCTCCTCTTGCACACGCGCCAACACGTGGACGGGGGTCTGACGAACGCAGTGCTCGCGCTCCAGGTAATGATAGACTAGACCCTTGTCAGACACCAAAACTCTGCATGTCGAGCAGTAGTGCTTAACTTCCGTATTCATGTTTCTCAACAAGTGAGTTGATTCGGCTGGATAGGTACCTATATACCAATACGCGCAATGTGTGTCGCGCTTGCTTGGATGAACATGCCAACAAGACAGCCATGGTTTAGTCGGGAGAATTGTGTTCCACAAAAACAGCGGATACAGTACGCAGGACAAATCGGGCGCGTCATCACAGGCGATTCAAAAAAAATCACTTCCACTCCTTATGGAGCCAGTATTGGTGTATCGGGGTGAGCTGGTGCAGGCAGTACTCGTGCAGCGACATGAAGACGGCCAGGGGGCAGACGCGGCAACCGAGTCGGCCATCGGCTCGCTTGACGGGCGGCAGCTCGACGCCAACGAGGACGCCGGTGACCGGGTCGCAGTGCTCGGCCGGCGCCCTGCACTGCTCGGTGCAAGGGGAGAAGAGCTGCTCGGCGGCGGCCTTGCGCAGCTGGGCGTCGAGGCGCAGACGCAGGAGTGGCTCCGTCGACATCAGGGCGTGCAGATTCTCGACGCCGCCGGCGAGGACGAGCTGGTGGATGATGTCGAGCGGGCACAGGACGTATGTGAGATGCTTGACGACCTCCTCTTGGAACTGGAGGAGATCCCCCTTGCAGGTGTGGAAGCGGCCTGGCAGGGTGCAGCCGGCGCAGCAGTCCTGGGTCGGCAGCGGCTTCTCCTTGGCGACGAGGCAGAAGGCCTTGATGAATTTTTCCATGACTGCTCAAACGAAGGATGTCTCAACTGAATTTTGCGTGCGTTATCATGTTTCTTCTTCATGGCATGCGCCATACTCCTGTGTCTATGTGTTTCTGCTGTCTGTGTTTGAACGCGTTTTCCTGATGGTTTGAATGTCGGCCTATACTCAATCATTTCCCGTTTAAACTTGTTTCAGTGCCGGTTTTACGCGACGGCCGGTAGGCGAACCGTGTGACCAATCAGCGCACTGTAACCAATCAGCGCACTGTGCGCGCCTCAAGCGTCTATTTAAGGTGGGTAATCACGCTCGTGTGCGTGTAGTCGGTCGCTATGGAGCCGCTCGAGCTGTGCTTTGTGAAAGCGTTCTTGAGGCAGTCGCCGATCTTTGTCGACTCGTCGTGGCTGCGCTGCTGCGCCGCGTGCAAGCGCGGCGAGCCAGACGAGAGCAAGCACTACTGTCGGTCCACCGGCCATCACTTCTGGACCGACCTCGTGGGCTCGATGCTGGACCAGATGTCGACGTCGCTGCTGGCCACGCACTTCATCGCTGAGGCGCAGGCGCTCGGCTTCGGGTCCGCGGCAATGAACGCCTTTGTCGCGACCCATCCGGCGGACAATGTGGCCTACTTCTGGGCTCGCTACTTCTTGGCGCCGTCCGACAATGCCTGAAGGCACCTGCCGCATCCCCCCCCCCATACCATCCAAACGGCCCTCTTCAGGGCCACCCAATTCTGACTTGAAACTGTGACCGGCAGGGGGCGGTGACTGTGTGACACTATTCCGTAATGATGGTGGTATAAATGTGTGGCATGAATGCTGAGGCTCTCACATTTGTTTGCAATGTTTTTCCAGTACTTGTTTAACCGCGCCTTCGGGTCATTCGTCCTCACCTACTTCGACGAGGCCTGGGACGCGTGCTGCGACGCCTGCAGGCTGCAGGTGCCTGAGGGGCCGGCGCATCGGTGCCACTATGAGCACATCGACTTCCTGGTCGACGTCATGTCGACAGTTCGCGAGCTGACGAACACCGAGCTGCTCGCGGTCGAGATCGCCAGTGAGGCCGACGTGCTGGGCGTGCCCGTGGACGAGACGATGTGCGACTTCTTCGAGATGAACGACGAGAAGCTGCTGCTGGCGCGGTACACGCTCTTCCTGTACGCGCCCGCCCTGGGCGCCGTCAACTTCCCTCCGGCCAGGCGCGAGTAAAAAACCAGCCCCCCCCCCAATACCATCCAAACAGCCCTCTTCAGGGCCACCCAAACCGGTTTGAAACTGTGAATAGTTCAGTACTAATGCGGGTTGAGCACATGGTTGTGAATAGTTCGGTAGTAACGCGGGTTGAGCACAAGGTAGAGAGCGAATTTGGCGCGTAATCACAGTCGATCCGATTTTTTCTCTTTTTTGGGTCCGACACGCTTCTGGCGCTTGAGCTGCGGCGGGTGCGACGCCTCGACCTTGCTCACGGCGGCCTCGAACATCTTCTCCAGATCGGCGAGATGGTCGGGGCTGGCAGGCGGCTCGATGGGCTCGGTCGGCACGCGCTTGAGGGTGGCCGGCTCGATGGGCTCGGTCGGCACGCGCTGGAGGGTGGCCGGCTGCTCCGGGACTTCGGCGACGAGGGAGGGCGGCAGAAGCCCGAGGTCTTGGCACGTGCGGCGGTGGCGCATTCCATTCAGGTGGTTCTGGAACCAGTCGGTGTGGTCGCCGCAGAAGACGTCGCAGTGGGGGCAGTAGTTCGCCAGCTCCTTGCTCTCGGCGCGAGCGACTGCGATGGCGTGGCGCTTGCCGGCGAGATGGGCGTCCATGAAGAGCTTGGAGAAGACGGAGACGGAGCAGAGCTCGCAGGTCAGCATTTTTTTTATTTTGGAGAGCTAGAAAAAGCAAGAATGATTGGATATCCAAATGTCTCTGACTTAAGTACTCGCATCTGAGGGGGAACTCAATGGATAACAAGATTAAACGTGTTCAACGATGGGGAACTCGTCCCCATCAATATATATCAAGATTAAACATGCACAATGGTCATTCTAGCGTTTTGTCCGTTTGAATTTCATAATGTCCGGTTACAGCGGCATCTGGGACCCTCGTCCGCGCGCGGTCGACGTTTTCTTGGCGTCGTTCACCGAGCTGGGCTTCAACTGCCTGTACTCGGCCCGCCGTCGCTGCTGCGCTGGGTGCTACCGTGTGGACAACGGTCACGTCTGCATCCGCGGCAACGCCGAGTACGAGCGCGCCCTAGTGAGAGGAGTGGCCGAGCGGATTCCACGCAGCGACCTGTACAAGTCCTTCGCGAGAAAGGCGCTGTTCGAGCGAGTGCTGCTGACGGACGCGATCCTCTTCCTGTCCATCGATCCAATTCTCAAGATGCAAGCTGACGACGCATTCGCCGATGAAGCCGCCAAGAGGATGTTCTCCATTGAATTTAATTCACACGATCAGTGGAAGCGCATTCGTGACATTTCATTTTCCGCCTAGCCGTTTCGTTTGCGAATGAACCCCAGTGTACTACATGTTGGTTGCTGACACAGGCATTCAGACTGCACACGCAATGTGTAAGACACACCGCGTTAACACCAGTGGACATTTTCCCAATACAACGCGCCCGCGGTACTAATGTTTCACATTGCGCCCGCTAGGCGGCGCTATGCAAGTTTTCTTTATCGCCCGCTAGGCAACACAAACGCTGATTGGTTGCACGGGAACGTGCCGAAAGTTGGAGTGACTATACATGATAATGCATTCAACGTGAGAGCCGCCCTCGTACTCAACCATGGCTGTTTGCCATGAAAGTATAAGTACATATACCGCGGAAATTTGGAGGGGAGCAAAGTTAAAAATCGAGGACACCCACGACATGCTGGCCAAGCTGCAGAAGAGCAAGTCTACACCCGCCCTCTGGCATCCGGAGCCGATGAAGACGCCCCAGCTGCCCTCCCTTCCAAGTTTGCCAGTGCGACGGCGGCGCAATGGTCCAAGTCTGCTGCAGCGACGAGGGTTGCCACCACTGCCCAAGATCGTCGTGACACCGGCGCCGACGCCGCAATTCGACGACAGCTGAAGCGCTCTTCATCCCCCCCCACCCCCATTACCAACCCAACGGCCCTCTTCAGGGCCACCCAAACCGGTTCGAAACCTGCAATGTGTGGGCGGTTTACACCGCTGGTCGGAGACGGCGTGTCGCAGACGTCAAACATTCTGGACCGTCGGACACTGTACGCACACGCACGCACGCTGCCGACATCGACCGGGCGCGACTCCAAGACAAGCGTGGCGAGTGGACGGGCGACACCGACATGCGCGATTCCAAGACAGGCGGCGAGCGCACGGGCGACACCGACATGCGCGATTCCAAGACAGGTGGCGAGCGCACAGGCGACACCGACAGGCGCAGACATGCGGCGAGCAGACGGGCGACACCGACATGCGCGACTCCAAGACAAGCGTGGCGACACCTGCGCACGACGAGACCTGTCGACGGGGCGACGGTGCGTTGCTTGCCTGCCGAGAGTGGATGTCGAGACTGCAATAGATGGTGGGAGCGGTTGGTACCGCCGGTTGGGCGCGACGCCAACGAACACGCGCGCGCGCACTCACGTAACTGTCGACAGCATGTCGAATTTGACGGCGTCGTCTCGTCCTCTTGCGTCGTCATCTCGCGTCCTCCTGAATCGACACGGCGGCGTGGCAACGAAAAACTTACCTGCGGGCGCGATGACTCCTTGCTGTTGCGGGCGCACGCGACGACGATGGCCATTCCCCACTACGCGACGAATTGCGGCGCTAAAAAATTGGCGGCTGCATATTGAATGAAGAGAACAAGAAACACGCACAGTACACTTGCGGGAAACTCAATCGCACTCTGCAGACGGCCGCATGTTTGCGATGTTCAAAATCCTAGTGGGACACCGTGGGACACAGCGGGATCACCGTATCCTCTGCAGAATTGCGGGTTTTTCTGTATTCAAATTCAACTGCATCGCATCAGAGTCGCGGAAACAAGTAAAACGATGAAGCCGAAGATCGAGATCGAAGTTTGGGGCAGGGACGATGTGCGCGAGATCCTACAAGAAATGCGGAGTGGCACATCAGCGCGAACGGCTCGCTCAGCCGCTGAAGAAATTAGCGTGCGGCAGTCGCAGTCGCCAATAATTTTTGTAATTGTTTGCCAAAGCTTCTTGTTGTCTAGGAGCTGACTGGACACACTGTCAGCAAAAGCGCGGTGGATAGGCGCGTGCGAGATGCGGAGGTTGGCAAGAGGAAGGCGTTCGGCAGCGCTCAACCACACATACGCGGCCCCAATCGAGTCCGTCGGCGCTCGCGCTCGGCAGCGGCGTCGACCCTGCTTCGGCTGTCGGCACGCGACCGCAGTCGACCCCGTCGGCGCTCGCGCTCGGCAGCGGCGTCGACCCTGCTTCGGCTGTCGGCACGCGACCGCAGTCGACCCCCTCGGCGCTCGCGCACGGCAGCGGCGTCGACCCTGCTTCGGCTGTCGGCACCCGACCGCCGGCGACCCCGTCGGCGCTCGCGCTCGACAGCGGCGTCGACCCTGCTTCGGCTGTCGGCACGCGACCGCAGTCGACCCCGTCGGCGCTCGCGCTCGGCAGCGGCGTCGACCGTGCATCGGCTGTCGCCCCGCTGTCGACCCCCATCGGCGAGAGCTGGAGGACAGCGGCGCTTTGGCGGCGCGAGTGTCCGAGAAGCAGCGCTCGACCGGGCTGACCAAGTCACTGACGCGCAACGCCCTCCTCGTGCCGGATCAGCGACAGCGTGGTGGGGTGCGCGTGTACACGTTGAGCCGGCGCGCCGCCAGCGGGGACGCGTACTACCGCTGCCTTTTCACTGCAGCGCGTGCCACTGCAGTGTCACTGCAGCCACTGCCACTGCCACTGCAGCCAGTGCCACTGCAGTGCCACTGCAGCGCGTGCAGCCTCCTCTCGATCCTGCAGTCGCTGCGGCGCAAGACCCCAGCCCGACCTACAGAGCTTCTGGTAAGCCTCTAGCGTCTCGGTCGCTTTCTCACGACGCTTTTTCATGCGTTTCCTCTTCAGAGCTCCCTTTCGGCGGCGTGGGGCTTTGCTGACAGAAGCCGGCAGCACGACGCCCAGGAGGAGCTGTTCAACCTGCTCGTTGAGTGCGTCGACTGGGAGCCGATGGCCGCGACGGGCGAGCGGCTGACGGTCTCGGCGCAGGCGACAGTGCAGCGACTGCGCGCAGCCAGCGTGCGCCAACGACGACGCGCTCATCAGCCGACTCTTCTCCAGCTCCAAGTGCTCAGCGGTTGGCGACGTCTTCAAAGTATACATTTTTTTCGCCCACGTCAAGCACAAAGCTGGGCACGAGCTGGGCTCCTGGTGGCGGTTCTACGACAGCAGCGTGTGTGTGTGTGTGTGTATATAAGCCATGACCGCCGAAGGCGGTCATGGAAGGGGCGGTTGCCCAGGGTCTGTGGCGTTGATCTGCCCTCCCTCCGCCGAGGGTTGATAGGCAGTCCAGGCTGCACGTCGTGGATCAAGGCCTCGTGATCCTCCGACTCCTCGGAGGCGAGAGCGGAACCTTGAACCGGACGTCCCACAGGTGGAAGCCACGAAGCCACAGCAGCGTCGTGCAGCTTGGCGCCGACGCCGACTGGGCCGCCTTCGACAGCCAGGAAGCCTACCTGCTGTTCTACGACCGGCAGACGTGGTGACACTTGATCTCATGCGCTTCGTTCACATTGCACATCTTTTTATGCGAGTCTCATGAGTATTCATTCGCGTAAGAAGGTGCATTTGCGTGTCACCGTCGTCGCCACCGCAAGGTGCGCCGCATACAGACAACGCCATCGCACGAGGAATTCTGTATATATTCCGTATATTTTGCACGTATTTATCTATACCAACTTCTACGATTAGCACGTTGCACGTACTCGTATTTGAATTGGGCAGTACCGTATTAGCATTTGAACATCGTTTGTTTCCATTTGAACATCGTTAACGCACCCAGACGGCTGCTGGCGCAGCGAGATGGCTGCTGGCGCAGCGCAGCTGCGGCGGTTACTGTTGGGATGGCCGCCGCTGGCGGCCGCCCAACAGCACCCTCCCCCACCTCACCAGGGTAGGGGGAGGCCCCTCGGCTCACCTGAACGAAACGAACTACCGTATCCCGGGAAAAAATGAAAGGCCCACCTGGTACCGTAATCTCCACCCCACCCGGAGGGGGGGGCTGTTACTACTAAGAAGAAAGAACGAGGGAAGGCGAGACACAATTTTGAGTGAGAAAGATAACAAACGATACGGTTTTGAAACGAACTGTCGGTGCGTGGTCCGTTTTATTTGCGTCATTATGGTGTAGTGGTTAGCATACAGGGCCGGTAATCCTAAGACCTGGGTTCAAATCCCAGCACCGCAATCGCCTATTTTTTCCACAAGTCTTCAGTTAGGTAGTTTCTCATATGTAGTTCAGCAGTCTCCCCATAGCAATACCGTAAATCCTCCAATAGTGCCCCCGGGCACTATTGTTTCAATGTCTCTCAAGAGGGGGGCACTACAAATTTCGTCAGATTTTTGCGCAATTTTGCAGCAAAATTTAACATTGAAATGACTTAATGACTTAAAATGCACACAGTTTGCTTTCTAACCCGCTAAAAACGAAATAGCGGGAAAACACAGCTGTAGTTTCCGCGAACTAGGTAACTGCTGTGAACTTGTATACCTACATAGTCACATTCAAACGATTTGAAAGCTCTTTTAGAAATGTCGGTCATACAGTTATTTCCTTTAGTATACGGAAATTGCTGAGACAAGACAGCCCATTGCAATTTCTTTTCGGCTCTACTTTGTGATGTTGTTTTGTCAATGTAAAGTTGTTGTAGTTGTTTACTTTATTTTGACACTTTCGAGCAGCATTAGTTGGTCGATAAACCCTCAATGACCAAATCAATCATTTTCGCGGTGCATTCTCTGCTCAGCGACGGACATGGGTCGGGTCTACAGTTCAGTTATATGCCTACTGTAGTTGTTTGGCCCACCTCTGCGCAAGAGGTCTGTGCCAGTTTATTGTGCATTCTGTGTCACGCTTTTGCACGAGTCAGGGTATACGGATACGGATGTAGTTTCTTCAGTTTCTTCAGTTAGGCAGTCATATGTAGTTCAGCAGTCTCCCCATTGCAATACCGTAAATCCTCCAATAGTCCCCCCGTGGCACTATTGTTTCAATGTCTCTCAAGAGGGGGGCACTATGAATTTCGTCAGATTTTTGCGCAATTTTGCAGCAAAATTTAACATTAAAATGCCTTAAAATGCACACAGGTAGCCGGAATTTAAAAGTTTAATTAAAATACGTGTATTATTGCAGACATGATTACGCACCATGCATGCACTTCTAATGCAACTGGGAAGCATTCCAAATTTGATTTTGGCGCGAATTTAAAATTGACTTGCCCCTGGGGGCACTATTGGAAAGGGGCTTCTATTGGAGGTCTTACGGTAATTGCTTCCTTGTAATTCTGTAGCACTGCCTTCTGTGGTTGATTCCCAGCTGTTGTACTGAAGAAGAGACAGTGACACACGTATGTACCTACCGTAAACCCTATAATTAGCCCCCCGGGGGCTATTTTTTTCGTTTGAGCTCTAGGAGGGTGTATAATTATAGGGGGGGGGCTAATCATAGGGGGGGGGCTTATAAACTGGAAGTGTCGATGAGTGGGATGAGGCGATTTTTAAGGGAAAAAGGCGCTGTGCACACACGTTGGTACACTCTAACACACTCTCACACAGTCTCACATGCACATACGTGTACATACATACACATACGCGACCATACATACACCCAGACATGGAAACATGTGCGTTTTAGACGATGGTCCATTTAGGGAGGGGGTGTAATTATAGGGGGGGGGGCTTATTAACTCAAAGTGGTCTTGGGAGGGTGTATTATTATGGGGGGGGGGGCTAATTTTATGGGGTTACGCCAGGCTCAGCGTCATTTCCGCGTCCGCAGTGGTCGGAGTTGTGTGCTACGCGACCCTGGCCGTCCTACTGATCGGGTGAGCTCGCGAGATGCGAAAGTTGGTATGGATTTTGCACGGTTTTTCTTATTGAAACGTTTTATCAAAATGAAATCGAAGTGGCTCTCGGTCTTTTTTCGTCTGTGAAAACGACTTTTTTCCCCATTTTTGAATACTTTTACAGGCTCTAATACATACAGTAGTTGTGTTGCTGGTCAAGACAAGTTGCGTCCAATGCAATCCAATGCAATACGATGCATGCAATGCAAAAGAACCACCAATCGTTGCCTTCTAGGCACCGGACGAGTGATATCGGGACGATAGAGATGAAACTGACGTTATGCGGTCTGCTGCTGTTCTCGGAGCTGGCAGTGCACGCGGGCGCGATGCTGTGGGCCTTCTTATACCCGAAGGATCTCATGATGCTGCTGCCGGCGTTCTACGGCTCGGTGGACCTGATGTTCATGTCCAACCCGATAGTGGTCACCGCATTCAGCACCGTCGTACAAGTGAGAATTCTCAAAGTGCTCGGCTTGTGGAGAGCCGGCCAAAGTGGGGCAGCAAGAAGCGGCCCGCCGAGACACGGAGGTGCAAAATGAAGAAGAAGAAGAAGAAGAAGAAAGAACGAGGGAAGGCGAGACACAATTTTGAGTGAGAAAGATAACA
This sequence comes from Paralinhomoeus sp. GSCO2_6, assembly GCA_030248085.1. Taxonomy (NCBI): domain Eukaryota; kingdom Metazoa; phylum Nematoda; class Chromadorea; order Monhysterida; family Linhomoeidae; genus Paralinhomoeus; species Paralinhomoeus sp. GSCO2_6. The sequence goes on along the minus strand of JASAMY010000598.1, from coordinate 49,794 downwards.
AACGATACGGTTTTGAAACGAACTGTCGGTGCGTGGTCCGTTTTATTTGCGTCATTATGGTGTAGTGGTTAGCATACAGGGCCGGTAATCCTAAGACCTGGGTTCAAATCCCAGCACCGCAATCGCCTATTTTTTCCACAAGTCTTCAGTTAGGTAGTTTCTCATATGTAGTTCAGCAGTCTCCCCATAGCAATACCGTAAATCCTCCAATAGTGCCCCCGGGCACTATTGTTTCAATGTCTCTCAAGAGGGGGGCACTACAAATTTCGTCAGATTTTTGCGCAATTTTGCAGCAAAATTTAACATTGAAATGACTTAATGACTTAAAATGCACACAGTTTGCTTTCTAACCCGCTAAAAACGAAATAGCGGGAAAACACAGCTGTAGTTTCCGCGAACTAGGTAACTGCTGTGAACTTGTATACCTACATAGTCACATTCAAACGATTTGAAAGCTCTTTTAGAAATGTCGGTCATACAGTTATTTCCTTTAGTATACGGAAATTGCTGAGACAAGACAGCCCATTGCAATTTCTTTTCGGCTCTACTTTGTGATGTTGTTTTGTCAATGCGCAGTTGTTGTAGTTGTTTACTTTATTTTGACACTTTCGAGCAGCATTAGTTGGTCGATAAACCCTCAATGACAAAATCAATCATTTTCGCGGTGCATTCTCTGCTCAGCGACGGACATGGGTCGGGTCTACAGTTCAGTTATATGCCTACTGTAGTTGTTTGGCCCACCTCTGCGCAAGAGGTCTGTGCCAGTTTGTTGTGCATTCTGTGTCACGCTTTTGCACGAGTCAGGGTATACGGATACGGATGTAGTTTCTTCAGTTTCTTCAGTTAGGCAGTCATATGTAGTTCAGCAGTCTCCCCATTGCAATACCGTAAATCCTGCAATAGTCCCCCGGGGCACTATTGTTTCAATGTCTCTCAAGAGGGGGGCACTATGAATTTCGTCAGATTTTTGCGCAATTTTGCAGCAAGATTTAACATTAAAATGCCTTAAAATGCACACAGGTAGCCGGAATTTAAAAGTTTAATTAAAATACGTGTATTATTGCAGACATGATTACGCACCATGCATGCACTTTTAATGCAACTGGGAAGCATTCCAAATTTGATTTTGGCGCGAATTTAAAATTGACTTGCCCCTGGGGGCACTATTGGAAAGGGGCTTCTATTGGAGGTCTTACGGTAATTGCTTCCTTGTAATTCTGTAGCACTGTGGTTGATTCCCAGCTGTTGTACTGAAGAAGAGACAGTGACACACGTATGTACCTACCGTAAACCCTATAATTAGCCCCCCGGGGGCTAATTTTTTCGTTTGAGGGGGAGCGTTTGAGCTCCAGGAGGGTGTATAATTAGCGGGGGGTGGGCTAATTATAGGGGGGGCTTATAAACTGGAAGTGTCGATGAGTGGAAAGATGTGTGGGCAAAAGGGCGCGTGGAGGCGATTTTTAAGGGAAAAAGGCGCTGTGCACACACGTTGGTACACTCTAACACACTCTCACACAGTCTCACATGCACATGTGTACAGACATACACATACGCGACCATACATATACACCCAGACATGGAAACATGTGCCTTTTAGACGATGGTTCATTTAGGGAGGGGTGTAATTATAGGGGGGGGGGCTTATTAACTCAAAGTGGTCTTGGGAGGGTGTATTATTATAGGGGGGGGGGGGGCTAATTATAGGGTTTACGGTATGTAGTAGCCATGAAGTGCCACACAATGAACGGCGTTTAAGGACCATTCGAGTCCCCAGGTCCTCCAGTGGCATGTTTTGCATAGTAATAAATGCCAAATTCCTAGCTATAGCTACCGGTAAGTTTACGGCAGGTTACCCCCAGTTGTGTACTAGCGTTGGTGCGAGACACGGTCACACCCACCCACTGTTCGGTTCAACAGGTGCACCGATGAACGCGTGGTGGGCTTATTCGTCGAGTCGAGACGGGACCATGGTATACGGTAGGTACCTACTAAGCAGCTGGAAGTAGATGTCAATTACGGTGGAGGGGGGGGGGGAGAGTGGTAGCTTTAGCGGACGTGGGCACACACAAGCACACGAGGCATTATTTCAGGGTTGAACCGATTCACTCCGTTTATCAGTCGTATTGGAGAATGCCACTGCTTCGGCCCTTCATTCAGCCTTCTTTATCCCTTCATTTGCTTGCGCCGCCTCCTTGGCATTCCGCTCCATCGTTTGCCGCACAACCTAAACGAATCGGTGAATGACGCAGATTCTGTTTGTTTTGGCACATTTAAAAAGCGTAAATCATCCAATAGTGATCTCCTCCCCTCCAATAGTGCCCTGGGTGCGACGAGGGAAGCCGAAAAGTGACCGAAAGCACTACTAATTTGACCCTTTGCCGTAATTTTGCTCTTCACTTTAGAATCCAAGTTGAAATACCGTAGGTAGAGAGATATAGAAGCACCCCTCTGATATAGTGGACCACAAATACAAGTGTAGGCACCTCAGGCGAGACGGTTTTTCGGTGCGAAACCCATCCGATGTAGGCCAAGAAATCGATAAAGTAGATGGGCCAATTCAGAAGAAACGGCAGCTCGGGCGTCTTGTAGTCGTAGGGGAACGTGTGATGGTAGTTGTGGAAGCCTTCCGCGACCACGAGCACTGCATTCTGAAGTTCCCGTTTTTTTTTTATTTTTAGGATTTTTAAAACGCATATACCGTTTCTACAGTGTGAGTACTGTTCTGTCGTCAAAAAATGTGACAGTCACACTATTGCCCAAAACACAACCAAGAGAAACAGTCATTACCAATAGCTTGTCAGTTGCCGAGATCTTATAGTCATATGGTTTTGTACCAAAAGCGTGCGCGACGCTGTTCAGCATCCAGGCCATGTGGAGGCCCACGACGATTCGCAACCCAGAGCAGAACAACAGCGCCACCATGAAATCCTCACTCCACAAGTAGGACGCGAGCCATGGCACAAGAATGACGTTGAGGAACAGGCTCAGGGGCCTTTTGGGGAGTGCGCGCCGGCGGAAAAAGGAACAAAGAGCCAACGTATACGGTTTTTGGCAGAGGGTTGTTGTTGTTGGAGTTGTGGCAACGCTAGGCGGCCGTCAATGGCACATGTAGCATAGCCATCTCCATGACGCTCTCGTCTAGGGCCGCATAATTGGCCGAAGACATTCGGAAGAACGCCATCTGTAATCTAGGGCAGCGACGGCACGAGAAGATCCATCGAAAGAGAAGTCCTCGATCCAGTGGCTCCATCAAGAATCAAACCCAGAATCACAAGAAACCGATTCTGTACCACTAGGCCGTAAGCTGCCATTTGGCAGAGGGCGGGCCGCCCAAATGTCCCAGTAAAAAATGTCTCGCCCCATGCAAGCGCAATTGTACACATCAGTAGGCAGCACTGGTTTAGCTTGTAGATTTCGTCCAAAGTTTGAAAGCATTTTGCTGCAAGATGTTCGAATCGACCTGTTAACCTGATTCCGTCAAGCCAGCGCTCTATTTGGTGATTTCGACGCACTGATTTCGGTGTAAAATTCTCATATATGTAGCAAAACTAGACAAGCCCCTACTTGGGTGATTGTAGTGCCTACTGATTTGCATCTGCAAAAATGCGTCACAATTCAAAGAAGCCTGGATATTTTGGCAGTGGACCCTGTGAACTGCTTCTTCGGGAGCAATTGTTTTTGAGAATTTACGATATTTTACGATGCTTCATGTTGGCATGACTCTGAACAGTTTCAGAATGCTTTTAAATGTGTCGACGCGCGGGCTCCCCAATAGAATCGTTCCTGAAAGACGAGAATTGGATCGTCCCGAAGGTCGGTCACGTCGATCGTGAGACTCAGACGGTCCCTCTCGGGGTGGTGTTTGAGAATCAGCCAACCAACGTGCGCGTAGAACAGCCCTCTGCAAATAGTGCGCGCCAACTCCAAAAGAGACTCCACAATACCAAAAGTGCCAGAAAATTAGCGCGTAAAAAAGTTTGTTTTTTTTTTTAATTAAAAAAGAACTGACCAACCCTTCTTAAAAAAATCAAAGTTCAAAAAATTCTATCCGTACTTCCACCTGCAACCAACAAACACACTACGAGACGTGCTCCCCATCGCAATTGCGTTGGAATCTACCGTAAACCCTATAATTAGCCCCCCGGGGGCTAATTTTTTCGTTCGAGCTCTAGGAGGGTGTATAATTATAGGGGGGGGGGGCTAATCATAGGGGGGGGGCTTATAAACTGGATGTGGCGATGAGTGGGAAGATGTGTGGGCAAAAAGGCGCGTGGAGGCGATTTTTAAGGGAAAAGGCGCTGTGCACACACGTTGGTACACTCTAACACACTCTCACACAGTCTCACATACACATACGTGTACATACATACACATACGCGACCATACATACACCCAGACATGGAAACATGTGCGTTTTAGACGATGGTTCATTTAGGGAGGGGGTGTAATTATAGGGGGGGCTTATTAACTCAAAGTGGTCTTGGGAGGGTGTATTATTATAGGGGGGGGGCTAATTATAGGGGGGGGGGGCTAATTATAGGGTTTACGGTACTTTTATTTTGACTGCTAGACTTACAGTATTTCTGCTGGTCATTAGAACCCGCCATAGAGATAGGTGGATCTCCAACGTTATATGAGCACCTCACGGAAAGGGGACGGCGGCAAGATATGAAATTGAAGATAGAGCGTACCATACAAAAAATAAAGATTTAATTTTTCTGTAACTACTTTTGTACATTCTTCTTTAATTCACAAAAATACGTTACAATTTCTACCAATCGATTCAATGGGCCTTCGAATCTTTATTGATAGTTCGCGGACTCGTGGTCGTTTCAAAACGAAGTACATAAATAGAACAAACCATAATTGTAATTGTACTGTAGCGGCGCTATCGACGCACCGTTTCGTGTTGGTGGTGGTTGGTCGTCAGTATCGGTGTACTTGTGGTGCTGTCTGTGGTTGTGCACCCACTTGATCACCGAGGCCTGCATCGACAGCGTGAAAAAAGTGACGAACACGGCTCGGGCGGGCAGGGTCGCCTAGAATTGCGAGATCAATATGATTATCAGGGTGTACGCGTCAGCGTACAACCCTAATATGTGACCACTTGTTCAGTGCGCATTTTCGAATTTTCAATCGCCTATAACTTTTGATTGCCTGAACGGATTTCGTCGCGTTATGGCTCAAATAAACCGCCTTCTTCTGGGGCATCGAACGCGCCATAACGCGTTTCCTTGTTTTACTGTAGGGGGTCAATAGTTCCAAAAATGTTTCGAAAGCGCGTCCTTTTTTTTCGTGTTCTCTGCCAGGTTTTCAGACCGCCATTCGTGAACGACACTCTCGATCGGCATGAAACTTTGCAGGTGTTGGCGGCTCATGATGGGATTCTTGTCGCCCAAAGCATTCGGCTCTAGGCCGTGGCAATGTGTAGCTATGGTCCATTTTGACGATTTTTCTCGGACATAGTCGTTTTTTGGGCAAAAGTTTGTCCTCTATAGGCGCTTCAACCGTTGATCTGAGAGTTTCGCTATAATGGAGAAAGTTGATCGCCATTACCTGGAATAGACCCCATTGAAAAAATTAGTCACCCAAGACGCACCAATATGTCTACACTCTTGGGAAATTAATAAAAATCGGCGATATTTCGGAGTGGTTAGCTCGGATGGCTTTGAGGTCAATAATAAAGTTGATCACCGATTCGTGGGGAACATTTCATTCTTTAGTGCCAACGCGCTCCGACGCACCAAAATATTTTCACTTTTGGGAAAATCGCAATATCTCGATGTGGGTACGTCGGATCACTTCGGCTAAAACACAAAAGTTGACCGCCTGTACGTGTAGATCATTTTGATTCTTTACATCGCTATGCTCCGACGAACCAATATGGCACTGCAGATGTGCACGCACGCACGCACACCTTTAAATGGGCTGCTTCACAAACAACTCGATGTGGGTAGGCCGGATCATTTCGGTTAAAACACGAAAGTTGACCGCCTAGTCATAGGGATCATTTTCATACTTTACATCACTATGCTAAAACGCAGCAATATAGCACAACTGCAAGCGCACGCACGCACGCACATAATGTACCGCTTATGGCGCAGCACTATAGCAAAACTGCATGCGCATGCACGCACACACACACGCTCACACGCTTCGATCGCGCCATCGTACGCGCATGTCCGTCGGACCGGTTGCAAGTAACGCGCGGCACACTTCTTTGCCTGGGTGTACAATGTATCAGCGCGGATTTTGGATTTTTTGATCGCCTATTGAAAAGTTGACGAAAAATTGGCGAATTGCGCAGTGGGAATTGAACCCACGTCTCTGGATTACCGGTCCAGTGTGCTAACCGCTACACCACACGCGCACGCCAACTCCTCGTCAAATTCGAAATGAGAAGGCAAAGACAACGAAAGAGCGAGCCTTAGGCCGCAGCACCAAAGTCGTGTCTTTGCCGTTGACTTTTGATTATCTGAACCGATTTTGGCGCGTTTCTATACGATGCGTGTCTCCTACTGCGATTGAGGGATTCCACTGGACACGCTACATTTGCTTTTTTTGGTACGCTGGGGCATGTGTGCATTCTGGTCTGCTGCTGTATGTCTGTATGTGCGTGCGTGCGAGCGTGCGTACGTGCGTGCGAGCGTGCGTACTTGCGGGCGCGCACACGTGCGTGCATATACATGGTACGAGCGTGCGTGCGTGCCTGCATAGGTTTTGCGTATCAATGCTTGTCTTATGAAAAAACACTGTATTAAGGAAAAATTTGCAGGTGGCTGCAAAAAAAAAGGTGAATATGTGACGCTATTTTGTTAAAGTCCAGTTTGAAAAAGAGGGGTATTAATCAAGGCATGCCTCAAGCCACTTACGCTTTGCAGCTGATCAACTTCAGTTTGAACAAACCGTGTATAAAAACTGAACCAAACGCAGCAACACGTCACATATTTGGCATTTTTTGTGCGAGCCACCTCATTCAGCCAAAACGCAACAGCAACCCTTTCACATCTCATCTCTCTCGGACAATGCGTTGCCATTGGCCATTACCATGGACCTGGCACAGCCAAACTTCCTAGATAAATAATCAACACCCTGCTAACATTTGTGACATGTGGGTTGTCACCACAGTTAGTGATGTGTAGGCATACATACTGTACTGGCTCCATTTGTCATTCCCCTTTTGGCATTTCATCCAATGATGACCTACAACGTTTGCATAGTGCAATGCACCATTTTACATCTTGTGCGTGCGTGCGTGAGTGCGTGCGTGCGTGTGCGCGTGCGTGTGCTTGCGTGCGTGCGTGTGTGCGTGCCGGCGTGCGTGCGTGCGAGCCTGCGCGTGCATCGTGTTCCATGTGCAAGATCATGGGGTCCTTCCTGTCTGTCTCACAACCAAGTGGCATTCGGTCATGCGGCATATGGGAGTGCAGTGTGTGTAGGTCTTAATAATTGCCACTGCACCTTCCTATGCACGCGAACACAAAAAATGCCAAATATGTGACGTGTTGCTGCGTTTGGTTCAGTTTTTATACACGGTTTGTTCAAACTGAAGTTGATCAGCTGCAAAGCGTAAGTGGCTTGAGGCATGCCTTGATTAATACCCCTCTTTTTCAAACTGGACTTTAACAAAATAGCGTCACATATTCACCTTTTTTTTGCAGCCACCTGCAAATTTTTCCTTAATGAATGTTTTTGAGGTGTTTGTTCGGCTGTACAGGTGTAGCTCAGTCGTCTACGGCGCTGAACTTTCCCCAAGGACGCCAGCCACCCGCCGACCGGCTTCCAGCAGCCAGGCGTCGCTCCTTCCCCTCAAGCGCCGCCAATCCAAGCTCCCGCCCACTGGACTGCAGCTGCGCCCTCTGATCCAGCAGCCGCAAGCGCTCGAGGCTCGCCTGCGACCAAGCGAGGACGCTCAGCAAGCTGACGGCAGAATAGGGGCCGCCGCTGGAGTCCAGTGTTGAAGAGGAAGAGAGCAGGAGTACGGTATGTACAGGTGTAGGTTGGCTGGCGGACGTCCTGGCGGACGTCGTTACAAAGGCCCTGTAGTCCTGTTCTGATGCAACTCACGGTTGTTATCAGGGAGTTCAAACTGTCACCACGGTTCAACCAATGGAGTATTTTAGGCAAGTGGTAACGGCATGTGAAATAAAGGCAAGTGGCAACGCCCACATAATTATAAATGTGTTTGAGGTGTTTCTTCTGCAGTGGTGTAGCTCAGTCATCTAGGGCGCTGCATTCCTGATGCAACACACTGTTGTTATCAGGGTTTCAAAACTCTCACCAGGGTTCCACCAACGGAGGTGTATTTTAGTCAAGTGTTTATGCCCACATTGCCTCGAAAAATGAGTCTCATTCCTGCTGGTGATGTGAGAAATAGTTTTACAGATGCGCCTGAACTAAGCCCCTTAGGTTGGACGATGAGGCAAAGATGGTGAGGTAAAATCGGATCTTGCAGTATGCGTCCGCAAGAGCACTCCGTTTACCGATTGTTTCATGCAGACTGTGTCTATTGATTCGTCAAACAAACAGCAACAGATTCAGCTGATAACGCAAAAAAAAAATAAATAATAAATACGTACAAAAACAAAAAATGAGAGCGCACACCTTGAATGTCTTATGCGACCAGAGTCGGTGCGCGCCAGCGGAGATGCCAGTCATTGTGCAGATGTGCAGCACAACGTCTGTAAGCGTGGAAAGTGTACTGTGAAACAAAATTTTGAATATTTTGCCACGAGTCAGCGCGGAGAGTTGATATTCGGACGGAAAATTTGTAAAGGTCCGTCTGTCGGTTCGTCCGTCCATTCGTTCATCAACACACCCTAGATATTCTGTTTGTCTGCAAGATGGGCTACTTCACTGATCTTGGCTCAGTGCATACCTAACTTTGCAATGCGACAACAGTGCACAAATTACATAGGTATTCGACAAAGGAGACAATAACGGGGCGTCGTATCATGATTCATGGAAGCTTGTGTGGGGATTTCACCAATTCCAAAGGAATCGGCACTGCTAAAGAAATCCAGAAAGTCTACACCATACCTGTAACTGGGGGGGGGGGTTGGGGGGTTTCCCCCCACTTGCTGGTTTTGACCCTACCCACACCCCCCCCCCAACCCTCCCCCCAGGTTCGTGCGAAACCCCACCCAACCCCCCCAGACTTTTTGAAAACTTTCTACTACATACTATATTGCTAAATAAATGCACTTTGTACCGTGTTTTTGAGCAAGAATCGACCCAAAAGTGTCTAGTTTGCGTTATTTACAGTGTATTTCGGCTAAAAAGTACCTATTTTCAGGCTTTTACAGTGTATTTTTGACTAAAAATTGACCAAAAATTGCCCATTTTTTTCTGCCCAGACCCCCCCCCCCCTCCTCCAGATTTTCACCCCACCCACCACCCCCCCCCCCAGAAAGTGCCCGAACCCTCCCCCCAGGTCCAATTCCCGGTTACACCTATGGTCTACACCGTCCGATTCCTGCCATGCCAAAGCACAAAAAATGTCGAATGAAAGGCAACAAATTCGAATGAAGTGCTTTTTTTAGCGAGCTTGTTCTGACAAACTGCACCAACAATAGAGAAACGTTGGCCACTTGGCGTAGTAAATGCCAGCCCATATGCCTCCGATGCCCAACGCGTGATGAACCACCAGAGCGAAGATATTGAACCAGCGGATTCGCGACTTTTGGGGAATGATGTCTGATAAGCAGTGACAGCTACATATATGTACCATGTTTCGCCCCGAAACCTTTTTTTACCTCACCATCCTTTTTATCCTTTTGCGATTTTTGCGATTTTCGACCACCTACACGCATTTTTATGTGCAAAAGTAGGGTCGTTAGGCACTAGGTAGTAGGGATGAGCATGGGCCGGGCCGGCCGGGCCGGCCTGGCCCGGCCCGGCCCGTGGGCCGGGCTGGGCCGGGTTCCAGGCCCGTTTTGCGGGCCGGGCCGGGCCGGGCCGGCGTCCCGGGGTGCGGGCCGGGCCGGGCCGGGCCGGCTTCTCGGCCGGCCAACTAAGCAGCTACCATGCAATGCATCTAAGTATCGGCGACTATTCCGCACCGTATTGGCGACTTTGTATCTTCTACGACGCGCGTCTTTAGCGCTCAAAGCGCTTTAGCGCTACCAGCACGATCAACAGATGTCGAGCGCCGCAGAAGGTCTGCGAGCCCCATCCACGACGTCGCCGCAGCGAACCCAGCGCGGACCGCTCTCCTCACCGCCAGCACGATGAAGCTGGTCGCCTACAAGACGGCCGGCGGCCCCACCCTGCCTCGCGTCCATCGCGCGGAATGCTGCACGCGCACGCCCCCCAGCTTGGCGCCCTCCAAGCGCCTCGTCTCGGCAAGCGTTCACCAAGCGGCGCGGCCACCGTCAACAGCACTGTGAATTCATTAATCTTTCTCAACAGAAACTTGTGACTGCGCGTCGATCCAATTGCATCCGAAAATGGCTAACCCGAATTCTAGAGGTGGACGCGCCAGTTCGTTTAGTGAATCCCACGAATCGGCACGCGGCATTTCAGTAAATTGTACACGGTACCTATTTCGTAAACGGGGCCGGGCCGGGCCGGGCCTGCGATCTGACATCAAACGGCCGCGGCCGGGCGGGCCTGCGTTTTGAGGGTGCGGGCCGGGCCGGGACGGGGCCGCACATCTGGCGGCCGGCCGGCCGAGATGTCCAGGCCCGCGCTCCCCCACGAGGTAGCACGCTTCTTCTCCCACGGCCCAGCCCTTCCCCCCTTCCCCCAACCCCGATTTTCGATTTGGGAGGGGATTCCCCCTTTTCCCCACCCTGGATCCGCCACTGATCCCTAGTACAGCCAGCATAAAACGACTTCAATGGCAATGGCACAGGTCAGCTTTTACAGACACGTTACAGAGAACTCCACCCAACTGCAAACCATCGTACAGTCAGCTGGCTGTCAGTCACCATCCCCAAAGCGGTTCGTTTGCCTTGGGCTCTGACTGTTCCACTGTTCGCATCATTTTTCCACAATTCTATCGAACAGAGCGATTCTTTGCACCTGTTCTAAAGTTGGCAGAAGAGAACGGACTGCTGAGAGCGCGGTGATGCGCACCTACACTTGATGCGCGCGCCACCACTAATTCCTACAGACCCAAGCGACATGCCGCAACTCCTATGTAGGCCCGGTCTCTGCTGTGCGGAGGTTTACACCGCGCGAGCGCCGCTCGTCGTCGTCGCAATTGAAAACGCGACTATGCCAGTTGTCTCTGCTGTGCGGAGGTTGAACGCGTCCTCGCGTAAACACTTTGTCAACATTGTCTAAAAAAAGTCGTGAAGAAGGCAAAAACGACGGTTTTAGTGCGTTTAAACGCTGTGAACCTACTTAGTAGCAGCCTGCATGAGCTAAATAGCCATAATTAGCAACATTGGAGGCGTTCTGGGGGCTGTCAAATCGAGTCTCGGTGGTCATAGTCGTAGTCCGACTCAATAAAAAACCACCAATAGTAAAACGTTGATTAAAAAGTGAACTTAAAAAGGCTTTTAATGCAGCGTAATTTTCGCGGCGGCGGTGGTCGCGTCGCGTCACCTTATTCGTCATGTCGAGACGTAACGTGACGTGGGTGACGTGAGACGTACGAAGAACAGGTGTTTTCTAGGGGGAAAGGGACGTCAATTGCGGTGGGGTTGCACGCGCGAATGACAGGTATTTTCAAGGAGGAAGGGATAGGGATGTCGATTGAGGTGGGGGGGGGGGGCGCAAACGCAGGAGGCATTATTTTAGGATTTAAAAGATCAACGTAATTCGTCAGTGAAGCAACGGACAATGCCGCCGGTTAACGGCGCTTCATTAAGCCTTCTTCGTCCCTTCATTTGGCTGCGCCGCCTCCATGGCATTCCGTTCCATCGCTTGTCGCACGACCTTAGCAATCGACGAATGACCCAAATTGTGGTTGTTCTGGCATGTTTAAATGACGCAAATCGTCCAATAGTGCCCCCCCCCCCTCATCCTATATTACCCCGGGGAAATGGGAGAGACGAGGTGGGCCAAAAAGTGACCACAAAATGACTACAAAATTGATCATTTGGCCATAAATTTGCTCTAAACTTTAACATTTTGAAGTTGAAATGTCATAGTCTGTCATAGTATAGGTACAGTACGTACCCCTCTGTAGTTTACCACAACTGCAAGTATAGTCGAGGGTAAAAATACACTGCCCCGGGGCATTATTGGAGGGTTTTTGTATGCACATACAGGCTCGAGCGCCAGAGGATTACCTACAGTACCTCAGGCGAGACGGTTTTTCGGTGCGAAACCCATCCGATGTAGGCCAAGAAATCGATAAAGTAGATGGGCCAATTCAGAAGAAACGGCAGCTCGGGCGTCTTGTAGTCGTAGGGGAATGTGTGATGGTAGTTGTGGAAGCCTTCCGCGACCACGAGCACTGCGTTCTGAATTTATAGTATGAGGATTCTTAAAACGTATTTTATTGTTGTTTGCGCAGTTCGGCTAAGGCGTTGGTTCCAAACCACAAAATGAGGAGTTCAATCCTCAGCGTGGCAAAACTGCAAAAAAAACAGTAACCCCATTGGGCAAGGGGCTAACACAAAAAAAACGTGTCCCCTGATCGCACGATCAGTCTTGTAGAAGGCAGAGGTAACCAACGACCTATGCGGTTCCTTTCTCACCTGAGACTTCAGTCTCAAACCCTCAAAAAAATGTAGAGTTTGGGGGGGGGGGGGTAATGTGCTACTCTACTGCCGAAGCAAGAGAAAAAACATGAAGATTCGCTACCAGTAGCTTGTCAGTGGCCGAGATCTTCCAGTCATAGGGTTTGCTGCCAAAGGCGTGCGCGATGCTGTTCAGCAACCAGGTGATGTGGAGGCAGACGACAATTCGCAACCCAGAGCAGAACAGCAGCGCCACCATAAAGTCCTCACTCCACAGGTAGGAGGCAACCCACGGCACGAGAATGGCGTTGAGGAACAGGCTCAGGGGCCTTGGGGGAGTACGCGTCGGCGGAGGAATAGATCTCAACAGCCAACGTACAGGTTTCGTAGATGGTGGACCACGGTCTTTGAATGCCTCGATCTCACTCTGCACAAAACGATTGTGACGCAATTTTGCACATCGGTAGGCGCTGGTTCAGCTCGTTGATTCGACAAAAGTATGGGCGCATTTTGCTGCAAGATATTTGAATTATACTGATTCCGTCAAGCCAGCGCTCTATTTGGTGATCTTGACGCCCGGATTTGAGTGATTGAAATATGACAGAATTTGCATTTTCCCAGATGCCGGCCACTTCGATAGTCTGTGATTGTACTTCCATGCGAATAAAATGCCCATAGCGAAACTAGACGAGCCAAAACATTGGCGAATGTGCCTGCCCACTGATGTGCAAACTCGCGTCACAATTGCGCTTGCTTGCACAGAGCGAAATCGAGGCACTCAAAGACATTGTTTTGTAATTTACGACACTTTTTATTGGACCAGTTTCAGAGTGGTTTCAAATGCGTCAACGCGCGGGCTCCCCAATAGTATCGTTCCTGAAAGACGAGAATTGGATCGGCCCGCAGGTCGGTCACGTCGATCGTGAGACTCAGACGGTCCCACTCGGGGTGGTGTTTGAGAATCAGCCAACCGACGTGCGAGTAGAACAGCCCCCTGCAAAGAGTGCGTCAAGTCCAAAAGGAACTACTAAATACCAAAGAGCTAACTCTTTTACATACGTGCGAGTTACGAAACAATTCGCAATTCAATCTCACTGCGGTCTGTAGACGGTTATGGTGCTCTTTGAAACTGCAACATCCACTGAAATATGGTTTGAGCTGCACTTTCGGCACGGTATACCGTAAAGCCTATGATCTGGGCGCCGGGCGCTTACCATTTCTGATGCGCCCTAAGAGGGGCGGTTATCATTAGTGATGGCAATTTTGACGTTTCTCAATTTTAGGTAGGTAGGTTAGGTAAAACTGGCCGCAAAAAGGCCTTAGGTAGGTTAGGTTAGGTAAGCTAGATCTTTCTGCTAGGTAGGTAGGTAATCGGGCAAATTCTTTAGGTTATAGGTAGGTAACTTAGGTAACTCCAAGCTGTCAAGTGTCAGGCAATTTTGCCTGCATGTAGTGTAAACCTCCGAGCTGAGCTTGCCAGCACTATGCAGTGAACTTATCTTTACCCTGGACAGTATTAGCGGAGGTTTTAAGAGTGGCAGCTTTAAACTTTGAAAGTGTTCACCACATTTAGAGTGCAACCGTTAAGCTTGCCCACAGTACAGCGATTTCAGGCGCTTCGGTTGAAGTTGGCTGGCTGTTGAGGTTATCATGACTGAAACAAATCTTATTAATTAATGAGTATAGGCAGTGCTTACCAAGTGCATGCAAATGTGCACTTCCTGCTTCATGTGTGCAATGCACATACGGTACATTTTATAGCATAGCCTATGCATGTTCTTTCTGCAGTGCCACATTTTTAGAGAACAGCCCATTGGGACTCTGAGCATGTGTACACGCACGCACTCACGCCTCACTAGAGTTGGGAAAAATAAGTTTTGACTATGGATCGACGTATTTTTTTGAAAAAATACGATATTTTTTCGAAAAAATACGCATCTTTTGTATTTTTTAAGAGTACGTATGTACATGTACCATACATCATAGTAAGTCATCAGCGAAGTGTCCAAAGCTTAGAAATCGGTACATACAGTAGCTCAAACGCTGTAAAACTGCGCAAGCACGCAAGTGGACGTATAGGAGTGTGTGTGTGCGTGCGCACGTGTGTGTGTGTGTGTGTGTGAGGTGGGTGAGTGGCAGGTTAGTGGAGTAATGAGCGACCAGGAGATTTGGCGAGATTTGGCATCCACCAAAGTGAGCTAAGAACGCGACACAGGGCGCGATGCAAAAATTGAGGGCGTGAAGAGGAGATAGCAATTGCAAAAGCTAGCAGAACCAATTAATTGTTGTGTCCGCGTCCGCTGCGTCCGAAACCTACCGTAAGCAAAACCTAAGCGTCGTAAGAGTAATGTGATGTAAAAAATCGTCTTGTGAGAAGTCTACCTGGTACCACACAACTGCTCTTCAATGTTAGGTACATTGATTAACAACAAATGTTTTATTATCTATTGCAGGTTGATTCAACAAAATACAGGTTTACGACTCCGACTTACTACTATAACCTTACGATTACAACTACGACCGTATTTTTTTAAAAATAAGATACAGGCAGCGACGTATTTTTTTTCAAAAAAAATACGTGTATTTTTGTGAAAAAATACGTTTGAAAAAATACGCGCCCAAATCTACGCCTCACTCACGCACGCACACACGCACGCACGCACGGACAGACATACGCAAATACTATCTCTGCATTGCTGCTTACACACTGACACGCACCTTGCGTATGTTCACTATAGGGATGAGTCCATTGAAACTCAGAACGCCTGCACAGCACATGCACACACCCACGTACGCACGCACCCACAAAACACGTACAAGCACAGATGCTGACATGCACTATAGCTGGCACGCATTGTCGCTGGCACGCACGTTCGCTGGGAGTGGCACAGACTAACACACCGACACGCGCCTGGTGCATTTTCATTAGGGGCGAGGCGCGCAGCGTCGAGAAAGGCGCGCCTCTAGCAGCAGCTCGCGACTTAGCGCCGCGCTAGCACTGTACTGTACCATCTATCACGTCAAGTTTCAGGGTCTGGTCTTGAGTCACCCACCCGCCCACGCACCGATTCAGTAGGTGTTCTTGAGGAGCATTCGCAAAGTGAAACTATTTAGATTCTGTAGACGTCCAATGGACTACAATGTACATGAATATCGCAAGTGTCGTCAGAGACACAGTGGCCAAGAAGTGATCTTCTTGCCAACGTAGCTACAACAACCAATCAAATCCGACCGCCGCAATGCCGCAAATGTAAACAATGACCACGTCGGCCTACTGGTGTCAGCAGAATGTTTCTGTTTGCACATATCCATTATTTGACTCAACAAATTTTGGCTTAGGTAGGTAACCTAGTAGGTAACGGCAAAATCTAGGTAGGTAGGTTAGGTACAGGTAGCTCGATTTTCGCGCTAGGTAGGTTAGGTTAGGTTACCTAGGCGGAAAAAAGGCTAGGTAACCTACTAGGTAGGTAACCTAGCTAGGTAGGTTGCCATCACTAGTTATCATAGTAAGGGGGTGGGGGGGGGCGCTGATCATAGGGGGGGGGGGTGGTTACAATTTCGTACTTATTTCGTATTTTCGCAATAATACGTCATGTTCGTAATACGTAATTTCGTACAAAGGCAACTGCAATAGTGCAAGCGTAGACGCGTACAGCACCAACACCGTCAATCCATGTTCGGGGGCAAAGTAGTTGCGCTACTGACGCACCGTTTCGAGTTGCTGGGGTCCCCGTCAGTATCGGTGTACTTGTGGTGCTGTCGGTGGTCGTGAGCCCACTTGATGACGGAGGCCTGCATGGAGAGCGAGTAGAAGGCGACGAGCACAACTCGGGCGGGCAGGGTAGCCTGGAATTGCCAGCGTCGTGACATCAATATGGACTTTGAGTCTCTCTTTCCGGCAGTACAGTTAGCTGAGTCGTCTAGGGCGTTGTATTCTCGACGCAACGCACTGTTGTGGCCAGGATACAGACTCTCACCACGATTACTCCACCAACAGAGTATTTTAGACAAGTGTTTACGCCCACATCTTGGTGATATGATATGCCTGCCCCTCTTTCCTGCTGGAGGAGCAATAGTTCTACAGGAGCGCAGGACCAAAGTTCTATAAGCCTCTCAAGCTGGACGATGTTAAAGATGGCGAGGTAATGAGATGACGTTGCAAAAAAACATATACCGGTAGGTACAAAGACAAAGTACAAAACAAAATATGACTACAGACCTTGAACGTCCTATGCGACCAGAGTCGGTGCACGCCAGCCGACAGGCCAGTCATCGTGCAGATGTGCAGAAAAACGTCTGTAATCGCGAAAAGGTACTGTGGAACGAAATTTCGAATTTTCCAGTCAAACCGTACTAACAATAGAAAAACGTTGACCACTTGGCGTAGTAAACGGCAGCCCATATGCCTCCGATGGCCAACACGTGATGAACCACCATGACGAAGACGAAGAACCAGCGGATTTGGGACTTTTTTGGGGTTGGTGACTGACGACCATTGACAGCTATACTTTGTTTCGACACAAAAACAATGAGGTTTAGGTACATACATTATTTATGCGCCACGTGTTGTTATAAACAAAACATTTTCTGATGGGGCAAACGGAATTTTTTTTTCTATCGGTTCGCACGTCGGTCCGGCCATGCGGAAGTGTTTGCGCACCAAAAAACGACTTAGCACAAGTCGTCTTCACGTACACATTACAGACTCCACCCATGTTCTTGTTGTTGGATTAGGTAGGGGCAACGCTAGGAGGCATGTCCATCTCCATGACACCTTCCCGTCTATGCGGCTCTAGACGGGAAGGCGTCCCTAACCGTCGGCGGTGCAGTACAGTCGGCTGGCCGTCTGTCACCATTCCCAAAGCGACTCATTTGTCTTGGATTCGGGCCGTTCCACTGTTGACGTCATTTTTCCACAACTGTATGTACGCACGCTTTCTAAAGTTGGCAAGACAGAGTGAACTGTTGCAAGTGGTGATGCGCACCTAAACATCGTAAACACTTGCTCGCCACTAATTCAGGTACCCTACACAAGCGGTCCTATCGCTTGGCAAAACCGTACGCCGGGGACGCTACAAGTAACAGTCTTTCTTTGGAGGCGATCGGTTACGAGTGATGACTGATGACTACTGCAAGCTCTTGTGGCCTCGAATTACTGTTACAATACCTATGTAGGTATGTAGGTATACACGACTAACGAGTAGGAGAGCGCATGGGCCTGGGGAGTGCCGGCGCGCACTTGTTGATGGGGGCGCGCGTTTGGACTGTCTGGACTCTGGAGTCTGGACTGCGATTTACGCGGCAAGATCTTGTCACTCTCCGTACGCTACACACGTGTAACGCAGCGCGCGGCCTCGGCGCCTACGATACACGTACCTACCTATCTGATGGCGAAGTTGTGGTTGTCGTTGCTGTCGTCCTAAGAGCAACTGTAGGAGGTTCAATGGTCCATAAATTGACAAAATAATGCCCTTCTAGGCATGTCTGTCCTTCCGTCTTCCAGTCTGAGGTGGTAGGGCCGCCAAAGAAATTTGGAAAGAATACCGTACGCGCCAGCTCAAATAAAGGGCATCTACAGCTCGAGGAAGTCCATGCGAAGGATACGAGGCGGCGTTATAGTACAATTAATGGTTGTTCTTGCACAGTAGATGGAACAACTACGGTAAGAAACACTCATTCCAAGGTAACAATCCGGGAAAACCTACTCGCGCAGGGCACTACGGTAGGAGGAGCAGGAGGGGCAGATTTAGGAGGGGCTAAGCTCGTCTTAGCCTAAGCCTAAGCCTAAGCTTGAACGTAAGTCTATGTAGCTATCAAGTTAGCTGCCCCTCCCAAATCTCCCAAAGTAATTTTCGCGTCGCGTCACCTTATTCGTCCTGTCGAGTCATGTGGGTGAGAAGTGCACGCACGAAGAACAGGTATTTTCAAGGGGGAAGGGGATGCCAATTGAGGTGGGGGGGGGAGTTTTAGTAGGGGCACAAGCACACGAAGGAAGTGAATCGATCGACGCCATTCGTCAGTCATATTGGAGAATGCCACTGCGTGACTGCAGTGAAAAATGCACGCACAAAGAACAGGTATTTTCAAAACGGGAGAGGATGCCGATTGCGGGGGGGGGGAGGGCACGCGCCGGGGGCATTGTTTGAGGATTGAAGCGATCAACGTCATTTGTCAGTGATGCATCGGAGAGAATCATACCTGTAACTGTTGGGGGGGGGGGGGGGTTTGGGGGAGGGGGTTTGGGGGCCCCGCAGAATTTTTCCAACTCCCCCCCCCCCAAACCCTCCTTCCAGCATTTTCCCAAGAGATTTTCACTCAGTCTAAAACGATAAAAGTGAGTAAATGTTGGTGTATTCCAGTGCTTCTCAGTGATATATGACCATAAAACAGCTAAATAACACTGTTTAGACCCTATTTATACCCATTTTGACTAAAAAGTACCAGGATAACTAAAAAAATGGCCGGCTACCCCCCACTTTTTGCTCCAGACACCCCCCCAGAATTTGGCCATTTACCCCCCCCCTCCTCTTCCAGACCCGGTTACAGGTATGCGGATAATGCCACCGCTTCATGGCGCTTCATTCGTCCTTCTTGGCTTCCCCTTCATTTGGCTGCGCAGCCTCCTTGGCATTCCGTTCCATTGCTTGCCGCACGACCTTAGCAATTGACGAATGACCCAAATTGTGATTGTTTTGACATGTTTAAATGCCCCCCCCCCCTCCTACAGTACCCCGGGAGGTGGGAGAGACGAGGTGGGCCAAAAAGTGACAGAAAAGACTACAAAATTGATCATTTGGCCATAAATTTGCTCTGGACTTTAACATTTTGCAGTTGAAATGTCATAGTCAGTTATAGTATAGATACAGTACGCACCCCTCTGTAGTGGACCAGAACTGCAAGAATAGTCGAGGGTGGAAATCCACAGACCTGGGGGCATTATTAGCTGGTTTTTGTATGCGCATACAGGCTCGAGCGCCGGAGGATTACATACAGTACCTCAGGCGAGACGGTTTTTCAGTGCGAAACCCATCCGCAGTAGGCCAAGAAATCGATAAAGTAGATGGGCCAATTCAGAAGAAGCGGCAGCTCGGGCGTCTTGTAGTCGTAGGGGAACGTGTGATGGTAGTTGTGGAAGCCTTCCGCGACCACCAGCACTGCGTTCTGAATTTTTAGTATGAGGATTTTTAAAACGTATACCAAATGTTGTTTGCGCAGTTGGGCTATGGCGTCGGTTCCAAACAACCGCACCGCAAGGTGCGGAGTTCAATCCTCAGCGTGGCAAAACTGCAAAAAACAGTAACCCCCCATTGGCAAGGGCCTAACGAAAAAAAACAGTGCCCCCTGATCGCACGATCGGTCTTGTAGAGGCAGAGGTAACCAAGGTCCCCCTCTTGCCTGACTTGGTTTGAGACTTCAGTCTCAAACCCTCAAAAAAAAATGTACAGTGTGTGGGTCGGTAAATGTCGGCAAAAAGCCTGCAGATTCTCTACCAATAGCTTGTCGGTTGCCGAGATCTTGCAGTCATAGGGTTTGCTGCCAAAGGCGTGCGCGATGCTGTTCAGCATCCAGGTGATGTGGAGGCAGATGACGATTCGCAACCCAGAGCAGAACAACAGTGCCACCATGAAATCCTCACTCCACAAGTAGGATGCGATCCATGGCACGAGAATGGCGTTGAGAAACAGGCTCAAAGGCCTTGGGAGGGGAGTGCGCGTCGGCGGAGGAAAATTTTTCAAGAGAAAATGTATAGGGTGTTTTTTTTTTAAATTATCACATTTCTTTCTTGAATAACTTTTGTTTCCTTTGCCGGATTGTAATCAAATTTGGAACACATATACCCAAGACTTTAGGATTTTGTCTGAAAAAAGAATCGTCGAATTCGGTTGAGAATTCCGAGAGTTATGGCGCTCCAAATCAGATGTCTCTTTTTGAGAACAAAAACACCATTGCTGTGCTGGTGTTGGTGCTGTGTTGGGCTGATGCTTGAAAAATCATGCTAGCAGTGCCCCCCAGCTTTGTCGCCTCATAAAAGAGACGTTGCCCGCCCAGGCATCACCACGTGGAGGCGCAGAGTAGGACTTGAACCCTGTTGAGGTGGCCCAGAAGAGGGCCGTTGGGTGGGTAATGGAGTGGGGGGAGGGCGGATGGAGAGGGGAGGTTTCAGTCGAGCAGCACTAGAGAATTCTGTACGCCGACCATATTAGACGAGCCCGCGCAAAGCAAAAGCAAAGTTTTGCGTTTGAAATTTTGCATACAGTACTGATCAGTTACGATACGACCAATTTTGTTCGTAAGATCTGCCAAAAAACGAGACATTCTTTTTTCAGACAAAATCCTAAAGTCTTGAGTACAAGTGTTCCAAATTTCAAAACAATCCGACAAAGGAAACAAAAGTCATTCAAAAATGAAATGTGATAATTAAAAAAAAACACCCTTTACAGTTTTTCACAAAGGGTAGGCCAACCGAATGTCCCAGTCTTAAACGCCTCGATCTCGCTCTATGTATGCAAGCGCAATTGTCACGCAATCGGCATGCGCTGGCTTAGCTTGTAGATTTCATCAAAGTTTGGGCGCATTTCGCTGCAATATGTTTGAATCGCGGAAACCTAATGCCCTTAAATGATTCCATCAAGCCAGCGCGCTATTTGGTGATTTTTGACGCCCTGATTGGGGTGATTGAAAAATGCCAAAAATTGCATTTCCCCAGATGGCGGCCAGTTCCAAAGTCAGTGATTGTACTTCCGTGAGAATAAAATGCCCATGCCCGAGCTGGACGAGCCCAGACTTTGGTGAATACGAATGCCTACTGATGAGAAAAATTGCGTCACAATTGCGCTTACAGAAAGCGAAATCGAGGCATTCCAAGACCGACTGGCACATTTGGGTGGTCCACCCTGAATGCCGATCCCTGAAGCATTATTTGGGAATTTGCTTACGATACTTTTTTGTTGTCATGCAGAACAGTTTCAGAATGGTTTAAAATGTGTCGACGCGCGGACTCCCCAATAGAATCGTTCCTGAAAGTCGAGAATTGGATCGGCCCGCAGGTCCGACACGTCGATAGTGAGACTCAGACGGTCCCACTCGGGGTGGTGCTTGAGAATCAGCCATCCGACGTGCGAGTAGAACAGCCCCCTGCAAAGAGTGCGTCAAGTCCAAAAGGAACTACTAAATACCAAAGAGCTAACTCTTTTACATACGTGCGAGTTACGAAACAATTCGCAATTCAATCTCACTGCGGTCTGTAGACGGTTATGGTGCTCTTTGAAACTGCAACATCCACTGAAATATGGTTTGAGCTGCACTTTTGGCACGGTATACCGTAAAGCCTATGATCTGGGCGCCGGGCGCTTGCCATTTCTGATGCGCCCTAAGAGGGGCGGTTATCATAGTAAGGGGTTGGGGGGGGGGGGGCGCTGATCATAGGGGGGTGGTTACAATTTCGTACTTATTTCGTATTTTCGCAATAATACGCCATGATCATAATTACGTAATTTCGTACAAAGGCAACTGCAATAGTGCAAGCGTAGACGCGTACAGCACCAACACCGTCAATCCATGTTCGGGGGCAAAGTAGTTGCGCTACTGACGCACCGTTTCGAGTTGCTGGGGTCCCCGTCAGTATCGGTGTACTTGTGGTGCTGTCTGTGGTAGTGCGCCCACTTGATGACGGAGGCTTGCATGGAGAGCGAGTAGAAGGCGACGAGTACGACTCGGGCGGGCAGGCTGGCCTGGAATTGCCAGCGTCGTGAGATCAATATGGACTTTGAGTCTCTCTTTCTTGCAGTACAGTTAGCCGAGTCGTCTAGGGCGTTGTATTCTCGACGCAACGCACTGTTGTGGCCAGGGGTTCAAACTCTTGCCACGATTCCACCAACAGAGTATTTTAGACAAGTGTTTGCGCCCACATTGCCTGTTGATATGATATGCCTGCGCCTCCTTCCTGCTGGAGGAGCAATAATTCTACAGGAGCGCAGGACCAAAGTTCTATAAGCCTCTCAAACTGGACGATGTTAAAGATGGCGAGGTAATGAGATGACGTTGCAAAAAAAAACATATACCGGTAGGTACAAAGACAAAGTACAAAACAAAAGATGACTACAGACCTTGAACGTCCTATGCGACCAGAGCCGGTGCACGCCAGCCGACAGGCCAGTCATCGTGCAGATGTGCAGAAAAACGTCTATAATCGCGAAAAGGTACTGTGGAACGAAATTTCGAATTTTCCAGTCAAACCGTACTAACAATAGAGAAACGTTGACCACTTGGCGTAGTAAACGGCAGCCCATACGCCTCCAATGGCCAACACGTGATGAACCACCATGACGAAGACGAAGAACCAGCGGATTTGGGACTTTTTGGGGTTGGTGACTGACAGCCATTGACAGCTACCATACTTTGTTTCGACACAAAAACAATGAGGTTTAGGTACATACATTATTTATGCGCCACGTGTTGTTATATACAAAACATTTTCTGATGGGGCAAACGGAAATTTTTTTCTATCGGTTCGTACGTCGGTCCGACCATCGACTAGTGCGGAAGTGTTTGCGCACCAAAAAACGACTTGGCACAAATCAGTCTTCTCGTACACTACAGACTCCACCAATGTTCTTGTTGTTGGATTAGGTAGGGGCAACGCTAGGAGGCATAGCCATCTCCATGACGCCTTCCCGTCTATGCGGCTCTAGACGAGAAGGCGTCCCTCTGTCGGCGGTGTAGTACAGTCGGCTGGCCGTCTGTCACCATCCCCAAAGCGACTCATTTGTCTTGGATTCGGGCCGTTCCACTGTTGGCGTCATTTTTCCACAACTGTATGTACGCACGCTTTCTAAAGTTGGCAAGACAGAGTGGACTGTCACCAAGAAGTGGTGATGCGCACCTAAACATCGTAAACACTTGCTCGCCACAAATTCATGTACCCTACACAAGCGGTCCTATCGCTTGGCAAAACCGTACGCCGGGGACGCTACAAGTAACAGTCTTTCTTTTGGAGGCGATCGGTTACGACTGATGACTACTGCAAGCTCTTGTGGCCTCGAAATAATGTTACAATACCTAGGTATGTAGGTATACACGATTAACGAGTAGGAGAGCGCATGGGCCTGGGGAGTGCCGGCGCGCACTTGTTGATGGGGGCGCGCGTTTGGACTGTCTGGACTCTGGAGTCTGGACTGCGATTTACGCGGCAAGATCTTGTCACTCTCCGTACGCTACACACGTGTAACGCAGCGCGCGGCCTCGGCGCCTACGATACACGTACCTACCTATCTGATGGCGAAGTTGTGGTTGTCGTTGCTGTCGTCCTAAGAGCAACTGTAGGAGGTTCAATGGTCCATAAATTGACAAAATAATGCCCTTCTAGGCATGTCTGTCCTTCCGTCTTCCAGTCTGAGGTGGTAGGGCCGCCAAGGAAATTTGGAAAGAATACCGTACGCGCCAGCTCTAATAAAGGGTATCTACAGCTCGAGGAAGTCCATGCGAAGCATACGAGGCGGCGTTATAGTACAATTAATGGTTGTTCTTGCACAGTAGATGGAACAACTACGGTAAGAAACACTCCTTCCAAGGTAACAATCCGGGAAAACCTACTCGCGCAGGGCACTACGGTAGGAGGAGCAGGAGGGGCAGATTTAGGAGGGGCTAAGCTCGTCTTAGCCTCAGCCTAAGCCTAAGCTTAAACGTAAGTCTATGTAGCTATCAAGTTAGCTGCCCCTCCCAAATCTCCCAAAGTAATTTTCGCGTCGCGTCACCTTATTCGTCGTGTCGAGTCATGTGGGTGAGAAGTGCACGCACGAAGAACAGGTATTTTCAAGGGGGAAGGGGATGCCAATTGCGGTGGGGGGGGGGGAGTTTTATTAGGGGCACAAGCACACGAAGGAAGTGAATCGGTCGACGCCATTCGTCAGTCATATTGGAGAATGCCACTGCGTGACTGCAGTGAAAAATGCACGCACAAAGAACAGGTATTTTCAAAACGGGAGAGGATGCCGATTGAGGTGGGGGGGGGGGGGGGGCACGCGCCGGGGGCATTGTTTGAGGATTGAAGCGATCAACGTCATTTGTCAGTGATGCATCGGAGAGAATCATACCTGTAACTGTGGGGGGGGGGGGTTGGGGGAGGGGGTTTGGGGGCCCCGCAGAATTTTTCCAACTCCCCCCCCCAAACTCTCCTCCCAGCATTTTCCCAAGAGATTTTCACTCAGTCTAAAACGATAAAAGTGAGTAAATGTTGGTGTATTCCAGTGCTTCTCAGTGTTAGACCCAGGGGTCGTTTGTGGCCCCCCCATTTTTTCACCATGTCCCCAGTGCATAGACACACTTCCCGTACAAATTGAAAGTGTCAATTTTTCTAAGCAATTGCCCCTCGCACGGACGCACTACCCGTACAAATCAAAAGTGTTAACAGTCTTTCAATAGCAAAGGCATCTCCAGGCCACCCACCATGTGTACGAGAAAAGCGTACATATTCTGAGGAGAGCCACTTGGAAAAAAATTGCAAATACGGAGAATATGTACGCAAGACTCGTACACAGGGCCCTAGAGTACCAACGACCGTGTGTACGAGAAAAGCGTACATATTCTGAGCAAAGCCACTTGGAAAAAAATTGCAAATATGGAGAATATGTACGCAAGACTCGTACACTGAGCCATAAAGTACCAACTGACCATGTGTACGAGAAAAGCGTACATATTCTGAGCAAAGCCACTTGGAAAAAAATTGCAAATACCGAGAATATGTACGCAAAACTCGTACACACGCCCCTAGAGTACCAACGACCGTGTGTACGAGAAAAGCGTACATATTCTGAGCAAAGCCACTTGGAAAAAAATTGCAAATACGGAGAATATGTACACAAGACTCGTACACACGGTCGTAGAGTACCAACGACCATGTGTACGAGAAAAGCATACATATTCTGAGGAAAGCCACTTGGAAAAAAATTGCAAATACGGAGAATATGTACGCAAAACTCGTACACACGGCCCTAGAGTACCAACGACCGTGTGTACGAGAAAAGCGTACATATTCTGAGGAAAGCCACTTGGAAAAAAATTGCAAATACCGAGAATATGTACGCAAAACTCGTACACACGGCCCTAGAGTACCAACGACCGTGTGTACGAGAAAAGCGTACATATTCTGAGCAAAGCCACTTGGAAAAAAATTGCAAATACCGAGAATATGTACGCAAAACTCGTACACACGGCCCTAGAGTACCAACGACCATGTGTACGAGAAAAGCGTACATATTCTGAGCAAAGCCACTTGGAAAAAAATTGCAAATATGGAGAATATGTACGCAAGACTCGTACACTGAGCCATAAAGTACCAACTGACCATGTGTACGAGAAAAGCGTACATATTCTGAGCAAAGCCACTTGGAAAAAAATTGCAAATACCGAGAATATGTACGCAAAACTCGTACACACGCCCCTAGAGTACCAACGACCGTGTGTACGAGAAAAGCGTACATATTCTGAGCAAAGCCACTTGGAAAAAAATTGCAAATACCGAGAATATGTACGCAAAACTCGTACACACGGCCCTAGAGTACCAACGACCATGTGTACGAGAAAAGCGTACATATTCTGAGCAAAGCCACTTGGAAAAAAATTGCAAATACCGAGAATATGTACGCAAAACTCGTACACACGGTCGTAGAGTACGCACGACCGTGTGTACGAGAAAAGCGTACATATTCTGAGGAAAGCCACTTGGAAAAAAATTGCAAATACCGAGAATATGTACGCAAAACTCGTACACACGGCCCTAGAGTACCAACGACCGTGTGTACAAGAAAAGCGTACATATTCTGAGCAAAGCCACTCGGAAAAAAATTGCAAATACCGAGAATATGTACGCAAAACTCGTACACACGGCCCTAGAGTACCAACGACCATGTGTACGAGAAAAGCGTACATATTCTGAGCAAAGCCACTTGGAAAAAAATTGCAAATGCTGAGAATATGTACGCAAAACTCGTACACACGGCCCTAGAGTACCAATGACCGTGTGTACGAGAAAAGCGTACATATTCTGAGCAAAGCCACTTGGAAAAAAATTGCAAATACCGAGAATATGTACGCAAAACTCGTACACACGGCCCTAGAGTACCAACGACCGTGTGTACGAGAAAAGTGTACATATTCTGAGCAAAGCCACTCGGAAAAAAATTGCAAATACGGAGAATATGTACGCAAAACTCGTACACACGGCCCTAGAGTACCAGCGACCGTGTGTACGAGAAAAGCGTACATATTCTGAGCAAAGCCACTCGGAAAAAAATTGCAAATACGGAGAATATGTACGCAAAACTCGTACACACGGCCCTAGAGTACCAACGACCGTGTGTACGAGAAAAGCGTACATATTCTGAGCAAAGCCACTTGGAAAAAAATTGCAAATACGGAGAATATGTACGCTTTTCTCGTACATACGGCCCTAGAGTACCAACGACCGTGTGTACGAGAAAAGCGTACATATTCTGAGCAAAGCCACTTGGAAAAAAATTGCAAATACCGAGAATATGTACGCAAAACTCGTACACATGGCCCTAGAGTACCAACGACCGTGTGTACGAGAAAAGCGTACATATTCTGAGGAAAGCCACTCGGAAAAAAATTGCAAATACGGAGAATATGTACGCAAAACTCGTACACACGGCCCTAGAGTACCAACGACCGTGTGTACGAGAAAAGCGTACATATTCTGAGCAAAGCCACTCGGAAAAAAATTGCAAATACGGAGAATATGTACGCAAAACTCGTACACACGGCCCTAGAGTACCAACGACCGTGTGTACGAGAAAAGCGTACATATTCTGAGCAAACCCACTTGGAAAAAAATTGCAAATACCGAGAATATGTACGCAAAACTCGTACACACGGCCCTAGAGTACCAACGACCATGTGTACGAGAAAAGCGTACATATTCTGAGCAAAGCCACTTGGAAAAAAATTGCAAATACCGAGTATATGTATGCAAAACTCGTACACACGGCCCTAGAGTACCAACGACCGTGTGTACGAGAAAAGCGTACATATTCTGAGCAAAGCCACTTGGAAAAAAATTGCAAATACGGAGAATATGTACGCTTTTCTCGTACACACGGCCCTAGAGTACCAACGACCGTGTGTACGAGAAAAGCGTACATATTCTGAGCAAAGCCACTTGGAAATAAATTGCTCATACCGAGAATATGTACGCAAAACTCGTACACTCGGCCCTAGAGTACCAACGACCATGTGTACGAGAAAAGCGTACATATTCTGAGCAAAGCCACTTGGAAAAAAATTGCAAATACCGAGAATATGTACGCAAAACTCGTACACACGGCCCTAGAGTACCAAGGACCGTGTGTACGAGAAAAGCGTACATATTCTGAGCAAAGCCACTCGGAAAAAAATTGCAAATACCGAGAATATGTACGCTTTTCTCGTACACACGGCCCTAGAGTACCAACGACCGTGTGTACGAGAAAAGCGTACATATTCTGAGCAAAGCCACTTGGAAAAAAATTGCAAATACCGAGAATATGTACGCTTTTCTCGTACACACGGCCCTAGAGTACCAACGACCGTGTGTACGAGAAAAGCGTACATATTCTGAGCAAAGCCACTTGGAAAAAAATTGCAAATACCGAGAATATGTACGCAAAACTCGTACACACGGCCCTAGAGTACCAACGACCATGTGTACGAGAAAAGCGTACATATTCTGAGCAAAGCCACTTGGAAAAAAATTGCAAATACCGAGAATATGTACGCAAAACTCGTACACACGGCCCTAGAGTACCAACGACCATGTGTACGAGAAAAGCGTACATATTCTGAGCAAAGCCACTTGGAAAAAAATTGCAAATACCGAGAATATGTACGCAAAACTCGTACACACGGCCCTAGAGTACCAACGACCGTGTGTATGAGAAAAGTGTACATATTCTGAGCAAAGCCACTCGGAAAAAAATTGCAAATACGGAGAATATGTACGCAAAACTCGTACACACGGCCCTAGAGTACCAACGACCGTGTGTACGAGAAAAGCGTACATATTCTGAGGAAAGCCACTTGGAAAAAAATTGCAAATACGGAGAATATGTGCGCAAAACTCGTACACACGGCCCTAGAGTACCAACGACCGTGTGTACGAGAAAAGCGTACATATTCTGAGCAAAGCCACTTGGAAAAAAATTGCAAATACGGAGAATATGTACGCTTTTCTCGTACACACGGCCCTAGAGTACCAACGACCGTGTGTACGAGAAAAGCGTACATATTCTGAGCAAAGCCACTTGGAAAAAAATTGCAAATACCGAGAATATGTACGCAAAACTCGTACACACGGCCCTAGAGTACCAACGACCATGTGTACGAGAAAAGCGTACATATTCTGAGCAAAGCCACTTGGAAAAAAATTGCAAATACCGAGAATATGTACGCAAAACTCGTACACACGGCCCTAGAGTACCAACGACCGTGTGTACGAGAAAAGCGTACATATTCTGAGGGAAGCCACTTGGAAAAAAATTGCAACTCCGTAGAATAGGTACGCTTTTCTCGTACACACGGCCCTAGAGTACCAACGACCGTGTGTACGAGAAAAGCGTACATATTCTGAGCAAAGCCACTTGGAAAAAAATTGCAAATACCGAGAATATGTACGCAAAACTCGTACACACGGCCCTAGAGTACAAACGACCATGTGTACGAGAAAAGCGTACATATTCTGAGCAAAGCCACTTGGAAAAAAATTGCAAATACCGAGAATATGTACGCAAAACTCGTACACACGGCCCTAGAGTACCAACGACCGTGTGTACGAGAAAAGCGTACATATTCTGAGGAAAGCCACTCGGAAAAAAATTGCAAATACCGAGAATATGTACGCAAAACTCGTACACACGGCCCTAGAGTACCAACGACCGTGTGTACGAGAAAAGCGTACATATTCTGAGCAAAGCCACTCGGAAAAAAATTGCAAATACGGAGAATATGTACGCAAAACTCGTACACACGGCCCTAGAGTACCAACGACCGT
Source organism: Paralinhomoeus sp. GSCO2_6 (assembly GCA_030248085.1). NCBI lineage: Eukaryota > Metazoa > Nematoda > Chromadorea > Monhysterida > Linhomoeidae > Paralinhomoeus > Paralinhomoeus sp. GSCO2_6. Next base: position 20,118 of record JASAMY010000598.1, on the reverse strand, counting down.
GTGTACGAGAAAAGCGTACATATTCTGAGCAAAGCCACTTGGAAAAAAATGCAAATACCGAGAATATGTACGCAAAACTCGCACACATGGCCCTAGAGTACCAACGACCGTGTGTACGAGAAAAGCGTACATATTCTGAGCAAAGCCACTTGGAAAAAAATTGCAAATACCGAGAATATGTACGCAAAACTCGTACACACGGCCCTAGAGTACCAACGACCGTGTGTACGAGAAAAGCGTACATATTCTGAGCAAAGCCACTTGGAAAAAAATTGCAAATACGGAGAATATGTACGCAAAACTCGTACACACGGCCCTAGAGTACCAACGACCGTGTGTACGAGAAAAGCGTACATATTCTGAGGAAAGCCACTTGGAAAAAAATTGCAAATATGGAGAATATGTACGCAAGACTCGTACACACGGTCGTAGAGTACCAAGGACCGTGTGTACGAGAAAAGCGTACATATTCTGAGCAAAGCCACTTGGAAAAAAATTGCAAATATGGAGAATATGTACGCTTTACTCGTACACACGGCCCTAGAGTACCAACGACCGTGTGTACGAGAAAAGCGTACATATTCTGAGCAAAGCCACTTGGAAAAAAATTGCAAATACTGAGAATATGTACGCAAAACTCATACACACGGCCCTAGAGTACCAACGACCGTGTGTACGAGAAAAGCGTACATATTCTGAGGAAAGCCACTCGGAAAAAAATTGCAAATACGGAGAATATGTACGCAAAACTCGTACACACGGCCCTAGAGTACCAACGACCGTGTGTACGAGAAAAGCGTACATATTCTGAGGGAAGCCACTCGGAAAAAAATTGCAAATACCGAGAATATGTACGCAAAACTCGTACACACGGCCCTAGACTACCAACGACCGTGTGTATGAGAAAAGCGTACATATTCTGAGCAAAGCCACTTGGAAAAAAATTGCAAATATGGAGAATATGTACGCAAGACTCGTACACTGAGCCATAAAGTACCAACTGACCATGTGTACGAGAAAAGCGTACATATTCTGAGGAAAGCCAATTGGAAAAAAATTGCAAATATGGAGAATATGTACGCAAGACTCGTACACAGGGCCCTAGAGTAGTAACTGACCGTGTGTACGAGAAAAGCGTACATATTCTGAGCTTACCCACATGGAAAAAAATTGCAAATGCGGAGAATATGTACGCAAGACTCGTACACAGGGCCGTAGAGTAGCAACTGGCCGTGTGTACGAGAAAAGCGTACATATTCTGAGCTTACCCACATGGAAAAAAATTGCAAATGCGGAGAATATGTACGCAAGATTCGTACACATGGCCATAGAGTACGCAGCGGCCCATGTGTACGAGAAAAGCGTACATATTCCGAGCTTACCCACATGCAAAAAAACTGCAAATGCAGAGAATATCTATGCAAGACTCGTCGTACACATACTGCTAGAGTACACAACTGCCCATTCGTGCATGGCGGTGCGTGTGTGCCATTGCGTGCATGCCTGCCAGTGCGTGCATGGCTACGTGTGCGTGCGTGCGTGCGTGCGTGCGTGCGTGCGTGCGTGCGTGCGTGCGTGCGTGCATGCGTGCGTGCTTGTGTGCACATGCGACACCACTTCCATAGTATTTTACAGTGGCTAGTTAGTGTGGGAGCATGTGTAGCATGATGAGCAGAGAAATAAGTGGTGTACTTATTTCTCTGCAATTGCAATTTCCCCACGCATGGGTAGCTTCAGAATAGGGACACCTGTCCGGTACATATGATCGCTCTTCCCCCCCCTTTCTATGTCTGCACCATAGTAGTCCAGGTCCCTCCCCCCCCCCGCCCACCCACCCACACCCTTCCTTACCGCAACCTCCCTCCCCCCCCCACCGTACCACTATGTATACGAGTCTTGCATACATAACCTAAACCGTATAATTAGCCCCCCGGGGGCTAATTTTTTCAATCGAGCGCTAGGAGGGTGTATAATTGTAGGGGGGGCTAATTATAGGGGGGCTAATAAACTGGAAGGGTCGAGGTGTGGGAAGCTTTGGTGGAAAAAAGGCGCGTGGAGGCGATTTTTAAGGGAAAAAGACGCCGCGCACACACGTTGGTAGCCTCTAACACACTCTCACACAGTCTCACATGCACATACATGTACATACATACACATACGCGACCATACATGCACCCAGACTTAGAAAATTTCGCCTTTCAGACGATGGTCCATTTAGGGAGGGGGTGTAATTATAGGGGGGGGCTAATAAACTCAAAGTGGTCTTAGGAGGGGGTATAATTGTAGGGGGGGCTAATTATAGGGGGGGGCTAATTATAGGGTTTATGGTATTCTCTGCATTTGCAATTTTTTTCCATGTGGGTAAGCTCAGAATATTGATGCGTTTCTCGTACACATGGGCCCTTGCGTACTCTACGGCCATGTGTATGTACGAGTCTTGCGTACATATTCTCCGTATTTGCAATTTTTTTCCAAGTGGCTTTCCTTAGAATATGTACGCTTTTCTCGTACACACGGTCGTTGGTACTCTACAACCGTGTGTACGAGTCTTGCGTACATATTCTCCGTATTTGCAATTTTTTTCCAAGTGGCTTTCCTTAGAATATGTACGCTTTTCTCTTACACACGGTCGTTGGTACTCTACGACCGTGTGTACGAGTCTTGCGTACATATTCTCCGTATTTGCAATTTTTTTCCAAGTGGCTTTGCTCAGAATATGTACGCTTTTCTCGTACACACTGTCCTTGGTACTCTAGGGCCGTGTGTACGAGTTTTGCGTACATATTCTCCGTATTTGCAATTTTTTTCCAAGTGGCTTTCCTCAGAATATGTACGCTTTTCTCGTACACATGGTCGTTCGTACTCTACGACCGTGTGTACGAGTTTTGCGTACATATTCTCCGTATTTGCAATTTTTTTCCAAGTGGCTTCCCTCAGAATATGTACGCTTTTCTCGTACACACGGTCGTTGGTACTCTACGACCGTGTGTACGAGTCTTGCGTACATATTCTCCGTATTTGCAATTTTTTTCCAAGTGGCTTTCCTCAGAATATGTACGCTTTTCTCGTACACACGGTCGTTGGTACTCTAGGGCCGTGTGTACGAGTTTTGCGTACATATTCTCCGTATTTGCAATTTTTTTCCAAGTGGCTTTCCTCAGAATATGTATGCTTTTCTCGTACACATGGTCGTTGGTACTCTACGACCGTGTGTACGAGTCTTGTGTACATATTCTCCGTATTTGCAATTTTTTTCCAAGTGGCTTCCCTCAGAATATGTACACTTTTCTCGTACACACGGTCGTTGGTACTCTTTCCAAGTGGCTTTGCTCAGAATATGTACGCTTTTCTCGTACACACGGTCCTTGGTACTCTAGGGCCGTGTGTACGAGTTTTGCGTACATATTCTCCGTATTTGCAATTTTTTTCCAAGTGGCTTTCCTCAGAATATGTACGCTTTTCTCGTACACACGGTCGTTCGTACTCTACGACCGTGTGTACGAGTTTTGCATACATATTCTCCGTATTTGCAATTTTTTTCCAAGTGGCTTTCCTCAGAATATGTACACTTTTCTCGTACACACGGTCGTTGGTACTCTACGACCGTGTGTACGAGTTTTGCGTACATATTCTCCATATTTGCAATTTTTTTCCAAGTGGCTTTCCTCAGAATATGTACGCTTTTCTCGTACACACGGTCGTTCGTACTCTACGACCGTGTGTACGAGAAAAGCGTACATATTCTCCATATGTGCAATTTTTTTCCAAGTGGCTTTCCTCAGAATATGTACGCTTTTCTCGTACACACGGTCGTTCGTACTCTACGACCGTGTCTACGAGTTTTGCGTACATATTCTCCGTATTTGCAATTTTTTTTCCAAGTGGCTTCCCTCAGAATATGTACGCTTTTCTCGTACACACGGTCGTTGGTACTCTAGGGCCGTGTGTACGAGTTTTGCGTACATATTCTCCGTATTTGCAATTTTTTTCCAAGTGGCTTTCCTCAGAATATGTACGCTTTTCTCGTACACACGGTCGTGCGTACTCTACGACCGTGTGTACGAGAAAAGCGTACATATTCTCCATATTTGCAATTTTTTTCCAAGTGGCTTTCCTCAGAATATGTACGCTTTTCTCGTACACACGGTCGTTCGTACTCTACGACCGTGTGTACGAGTTTTGCGTACATATTCTCCGTATTTGCAATTTTTTTCCAAGTGGCTTCCCTCAGAATATGTACGCTTTTCTCGTACACACGGTCGTTGGTACTCTACGACCGTGTGTACGAGTCTTGCGTACATATTCTCCGTATTTGCAATTTTTTTCCAAGTGGCTTTCCTCAGAATATGTACGCTTTTCTCGTACACACGGTCGTTGGTACTCTAGGGCCGTGTGTACGAGTTTTGCGTACATATTCTCCGTATTTGCAATTTTTTTCCAAGTGGCTTTCCTCAGAATATGTACGCTTTTCTCGTACACACGGTCGTGCGTACTCTACGACCGTGTGTACGAGAAAAGCGTACATATTCTCCATATTTGCAATTTTTTTCCAAGTGGCTTTCCTCAGAATATGTACGCTTTTCTCGTACACACGGTCGTTCGTACTCTACGACCGTGTGTACGAGTTTTGCGTACATATTCTCCGTATTTGCAATTTTTTTCCAAGTGGCTTCCCTCAGAATATGTACGCTTTTCTCGTACACACGGTCGTTGGTACTCTACGACCGTGTGTACGAGTCTTGCGTACATATTCTCCGTATTTGCAATTTTTTTCCAAGTGGCTTTCCTCAGAATATGTACGCTTTTCTCGTACACACGGTCGTTGGTACTCTAGGGCCGTGTGTACGAGTTTTGCGTACATATTCTCCGTATTTGCAATTTTTTTCCAAGTGGCTTTCCTCAGAATATGTACGCTTTTCTCGTACACATGGTCGTCTGGAGATGCCTTTGCTATTGAAAGACTGTTGACACTTTTGATTTGTACGGGAAGTGCGGTCCACTATCCACTCCAAATGTCCAAAACTTTAGCGGCCCCCCCCCCCCCCCACACACCCTCTGTGGAACATTTGGTCAGGGGGGGCCACAAACTACTCCTGGGCCCGCAGCGGGCCGCCGGCTGGGGGGCGGGGTGCGGCGGGGTGGTTTTTTTGTATGCGGTGGGTGGGGTACCTTACGGTGTCTTGGTCCGTTTGTTGTTTGTTTTTGTGGGGGGGTGTGGCTGGGGGGGGGGTCAAGGTGACGGCGCGGGTACCGGGGGGGCGCGACGTGCGTTCCGCGAGAAAGGAGGGGGGGGGGGGGGGGGGGGGGGGGGGGGGGGGGGGGGGGGCGGGGGGGGGGGGGGGGGGGGGGGGTTGGCTGGGGGTGGGGGGCCCTGGCCGGGGCCTCCCCACATGTTCCCTCCCATCTATTGTGGTCCGCACGCCGCGCCCGTTCCCCCCCCACCCCCCGCGTGGGTCCGGGGCGGGCCGCCCCCGCCTCGGCCCGGGGGCATCCTGCGCCGGCCGGGGGGGCGGACGGTGGGGGGCCTGCTCGACCTGTCGGGGGGGGGGGCCTCGCGGTTCGTCCCCTCCCCCAGGCGCTCCCCCGCCCCCCCCCCGCCGGGCCGCGGCGGCCAAGTGGCCCCGCCCTAGGGTGCGATTGTCGACTGTTCCGCTGAACTTTCCGACGAGATTTGGTTGGTACTTGTATGCATGGTTTTCGTTCAACTGTTATGCGCACGTGCACGTGCGTGCACTCTCTCTCTCGCTCCAGGCGGCGTGATCCAGTGCCTGGTGCTGCGGCACGTGCAGAACATCGACGCGGCCAACGACGTGATTCGCGTGGTAGAGCCGGCGGGCCAGCGGACGAGGCCCGTGATCCCACTGCGACTCCTCGATGTCGGACCGCGCAGCATCAGGCGCAGACTCCTCTGGTTAGACCCCATTAGCCAGTCCTGGCACGGCTCGAATCTCGATTTACTGTAGCTCAAACGTCACACGTGCAACAGCACTCTACTCTTATGCGGTTTAGCGCAATTGGTTTATAGGTACGCGAAGAGCTTCGAGCGGACGCTGCTCAGCGATCGCCTAGTGGTCGTGTTCATGCAGCTGATCACGATGATGTCTCCAATGCGGCGCCAGCTGCAGAACGTCAGACTAGTCAAAGAAACCTGGGAACACTACACGGCCGTCCTCAAGCGGTAAGTGTCTCGCACACTTCTCTGGGCGACCTGCGTTGCAGTTGCACATTACAGTTTGATAGTACCATACTAGAGGAGCTTACTTCGTACCGGTATGTCCACATCACATACATTGCACATACTGTACATACATACATACAGCCAATAAAACGATATGGTAGTTACTTCTGTTGTATCCAAGTCCATAAACGTGCTTCTGTACACGCTGTAACCCATTTTGTCTTGAATTCCAGATACATCTTGATGAGATATGGAAAACAGGAGTACTTTGACCACATCATCGGGAAAATATATCAAGTGAGCACATACCTACATGAACGAGACATTAATAAATTCTCAATACACGCACGCACGCATGTACTGAGCGCAGCTCCTACGGCTCACACGCTCTGTATCTCTCTCTCTCGCTCACCATAGAAACTCACCTGTTAAGCTTACATATGTACGTTTCAATCCACTCGGCATCTTCAGCTCGAAGCCGGAGTGGCCGAGGTGCAAGGATCGTTCTTCAAAGGCTTTCCGAAGGAGGCGCTCCAGCGGCCGCTTCTTCGGGAAATGTTTGATCTCGGGGACCACTCCAAATAGTTTAAGTAAACTATGGTACGTACATACATGAACACTAAGCCTACTAATAAATACTCTGAAACGGTGTTGAATTGACACTAGGTACTTCAACGTCACGCTGTGTCGCCCGCTTTGACTTTGTGATCAGCTTCAGTACGGAAGTGATCTCGCGCCAATTGTTTGACATGTGACGGGACAGACAAGCGCAAAAGCCAATCGACGAATGAGTCTTCATGTCAAGCGTCGTCTTTTAATCATCGTAGTAGTGAGCCCTCATTGTGACGCGCCCCCTGACGATGCAGCGATGAAACTTTTGTTTGACCTACAGGATTTTGTTTCAGTTCAGCTTCCTTGTTACCGTGTACCTACCTATGTCCACCACGTGCTCGACCAATACCGTGTGAGCAGTGAGGCGTGTCACCGTGAATGCATCTGACGCATGCGCCAGAAAAAAGAGCTTCCCCACTAAGCGCTCGAGAGACAACTTAGCGTCTTCAAATCCACTGAGTTCAACTTGAGAATTTATCCCTCTGAGCTCAAGCTTGACTGGGAGCTGCTCTCAAAATGACTTCCTGCACACAAGTACAGGGTGGCCCACGTAAGTGAAACGATTTCATTGGCTTGTAAACGAGATGCAACCAAAATAGTTGAAATTAGACAGTTAGACAATAGGACAGACAATAGGAAAGTTAGACACATATATATCGAATTTTTTATTGCTCACATTTTCAACAACTTTTGCTTAAGGCTGATTCATAATTAACGGTCTTCCCATCGGTCTCGGTCTCGGTCTCGGTCTTCCCATGCTAAACAGCCAAGACCGATGCGAAGACCGAGACCGAGACCGAGACCGACGATGTTGGGAACTTTGAACATTTGCTCCGGTCTTCATCGGTCTTCGTCGGTCTCGTGTTGAACGCGCGCGCTACCGTAGTCACGCTTTACTATAGCCGTCACTCTCAAAGAATTTGTCGGTATTCGCATAAGGGTAAAGCGACTAGGAAATTAGCCGAAATTGAAAACACGGAAGAGTTTACGATGCGTCGTATTCAACAGGTGGAGGCGGCGCCGTCTCCTTGGATAATGACGACTGCTCTTATACCAAAAATCCAAAAAAAAACGGCGGCGGCATGGCTGCACGTCTCTAAAGACACGGCGGCGAGAAAATCTGCGCCGCCATTACATATGTCAAGGTGGACGGGCACGACGGCATTGTCCTACATTTTCTGTAAGCGTCGGCAAAAGCGGCGGCAGCGTCAGCGAAAGCGTCGGCAGCAGCGGCAACGGTGTCGACGGCGGCGCTGACGCAGCTCCTGCAGCGGCGTTCGCGCCCCTGGCGGCGGCCAGAAGCGCTGGCGGCGGTCTGCGTCTGCCGCACAATGTCTGTCTGTTTGTCTGGTGGTAGTGCGTTCCCGTCGTCTACTGCGTGTGCATTTTTTGTTTCTTATGGAAGTCGCATAAACAAATGAAACAGGTCGAAAACAATAGTCACAGTACGCTCTTTAATACGCTGAAAGGCGCGCATTTAACCGAAGATCATTGAAAGACCGGAGGCAACGCGTTGTCAGTTTTGCATGGGTAAAAAGACCGAGACCGAGACCGAGACCGATGCGAAGACCGAGACCGAGACCGAGACCGAGACCGATGGGAAGACCGTTAATTATGAATCAGCCTTTACGCATCTCGGTGTGTTACCACCGCTTTTAATCACTTTCTCCAGCAGCACGCAGCCGCACGCAGATCCACACCCAAATCCAGCGCCCAGGAAAGTTGTCGAGCAGGGCCCGGTTTCAACACCGCATGAAACTTCATGATCATGGATAGTGATTATTATTACTATTACTACAACTGTAATGTATTTTGGTTTCAGCGCCAAATTGGGGTTAGAGTAATGAACTTCACAATCGTGCCAAGACCCAAGCGCGCGGTTTTAAAGTTTAGAGCAAATTTTTCAAAGCTCATTCTTCAAGTAAAATGTCGGCAAGCGAGTGCAGAATTCATTCATTCATTCTTCGGACCAGTGATGTGCCCTTTTGGAACTACGGTAGGGCAGTCATAGTAATAGTAATAGTAATCAGGGTGTACGCGTCAGCGTACAACCCTAGTATGTGACGACTTCTCAATGCGGCTTTTTGAATTTTCGATCGCCTATAACTTTTGATTGCCTGAACGGATTTTGGCGCGTTATGGCGCAAATGAACCGCCTTCTTCTGGGGCATCGAATGCGCCATAACGCGTTTCCTTGCTTTACTGTAAGGGGTCAATAGTTCCAAAAATGTTCCAATTTTGCGGCTTTTTTTCATGTTCTCCGCCAGGTTTTTGGAGCGCCGCTCGCGAACGCCAGGGCCTATCTCGATGAAACTTGGTATGCGCAGCCGGCTAGTGATGGCAATGGTGCATGCCAAAGGATTTGTGTGCACTGCGTTCCGATCTCGAGATATTGCCGATTTTATCCGATTATCGATTGATTTTCTTGGAAATGGGCCACAAATTTTGTGCCCTATAGGCGCTTTAACGGTACATCGCAGCGCTTCGCTGTAAAGGAGAAAGTTGGTCGCCATGACATGACTTGTGTTACTTTCAACAATTGGACCAAATTGGACGCACCAAAATACCTCCCCCCATTATATCGATAACGGAAATTGGCGATATGTCGATGTGGTTAGGTCGAATGGCCTAAACATCAATAATAAAGTTGATCGCCCTTCGATGTAGAACATTTCATTCCTTGAAGTCAACACGATCCGACGCACCAAAATATTTTCCACTTCCGGGATAATCGATAAATATCGATATGGGTAGGTCGGATCACTTTGGCCAAAACACAAAAGTTGTACCGCCTGCACGTGCAGATCATTTTGATTCTTTACATCGCTATGCTCCGACGAACCAATATGGCACTACAGATGTGCACGCACGCACGCACACCAACAAATGGGCTGCTTTGCAAGAAACTTGATGTGGGTAGGTCCGATCACTTTGGCAAAAACACAAACGTTGACCGCCTAGTCATGGCGATCATTTCCATACTTTACATCACTATGCTCTGACGCAGCAATATAGCACAACTGCATGTGCATGCATGCATGTATGTCTGCTAGGCTGTTGGTACTTTGGTTTACTTCAATTTTGCCTTGTTCGATTCAGTCACAGGTACATTGGGTGTGACTGTGAACCTATGTCAGTGAACGTCTGTGTGCGTGCGTGCGTGCGTGCGTGCGTGCGTGCGTGCAAGCATGCGAGCGTGCGTTTGTGTGTGCACCATGCGTGCATGCTTGCATGCGTTGAATTACAGAAACCCCTTCATCTTTCGAAAAAACACTGTATTAAGGAAAATTTTGCAGGTGGCTGCAAAAAAAGAGAATATGTGACACTCTATTGATGAAGTCCAGTTTGAAAAGAAGTGGTATTAAGGCGTATACCCACACTGATTTCTAGCCACTTCCGCATTGCAGCTGATCTAACTCCACTTTGAACAAACCATGTATAAAATCCAAACCAAGGACAGCAACAAGTCACATATTCGGCGATTTTTGTGCGAGCCATCTCACTCAGCCAAGCCCAAAACGACGCAAACGTCCATCAACTCATATCTCATCTCTCTCAGACGTTGTCATTGCCCATGTCCATGGACCTGAAGCAGCTAAAGTTCCTGCCGAATCCAATTGGTCCCCTGCTAAAACTTTTGCAATGTTGGTTGCTGATGATGTACAGTCGGTAACCAGTTAGTTGTGTCGATGTGTAGGCAAGAGGCACATATACGTACTACAATCCTGCTCCATTCCCCCTTCTCGGCATTCCACCCAATGATCAACGGTTCGTATAACATTTGTGTAGTGCCGTAATGCTTGCATGAGTGCTGCGTGCGTGCGTGCGTGCGTGCGTGCGTGCGTGCGTGCGTGCGTGCGTGTGTCGGTGCTTTTTTTACGTGTGTGTGTGTGTGCGTGCGTGCATGTGTACGCAAGTGCGTGCGTGCATGCGTATGTGCGTGTGCATGGGGTTCCACAGGGCGTGTGCTAATTTCTCGCACTCAATCTATGTAAATGTCAGTCAGTTCCAGTTGCCGCAATTTTCGCCTGCACATTTCCTTCCATTGCAAGCAGAACACAAAAATCGCCGAATATGTGACTTGTTGCTGTCCTTGGTTTGGATTTTATACATGGTTTGTTCAAAGTGGAGTTGATCGAGCTGCAATGCGGAAGTGGCTAGAAATCAGTGGTGGGGTATACGCCTTAATACCACTTCTTTTCAAACTGGACTTCATCAATAGAGTGTCACATATTCTCCTTTTTTGCAGCCCCCTGCAAATTTTTCCTTAATAGTAATAGTAATGAATGGCGCTGAAACCGAATAGCGGAAAATCATGAATATCATTACTCAATTTGAAAGTTCATGACGTGATGAAACTGGGCCCAGGACGAGAGCGTTTTTGGTCGACCGGACAATTTTCAAAGTCCGGTCCGGACAAACAGTTTAAGCAAAGAAGCTATGACGCCAGGCATGTTTGCTATGTTTGACGCCAGGCAATGCCGGCTCCGCCGTTTCTCCTGGCTTATCATGTGTGATTTGTGGAATAGGAGGCGTGCGAGTGTGGTGTAGCGGTTAGCATCCAGGCCCGGAAACCCTGAGACCTGGGTTCGAATCCCAGCACTGCAATCGCCTTTTTTCCACAACTCTTCAATTGTACATCCAGGTGGGCGGTGTTTGACGCCAGGCAATGCCGGCTCGCCGTTCTCCTGGCTATCATGCGTGATTTGTGGAATAGGAGGCGTGCGAGTGTGGTGTAGCGGTTAGCATCCAGGCCCGGAAACCCTGAGACCTGGGTTCGAATCCCAGCACTGAATCGCCTTTTTCCACAACTCTTCAATTGTTACATCCAGGTGGGCGGTGTTTGACGCCAGGCAATGCCGGCTCCGCCGTTTCTCCTGGCTTATCATGCGTGATTTGTGGAATAGGAGGCGTGCGAGTGTGGTGTAGCGGTTAGCATCCAGGCGCGGAAACCCTGAGACCTGGGTGAATCCCAGACGCAACGCCTTTCCACAACTCTTCAATGGTAGAACTGGTGTTTGTAGTCGGCGCAATGGTGCTGAAGGATGGCACATTTGACCATTCCCGCTCCACTGTTCGTAGGTAACTTTCGACTTGAGACTCCATTTTGTTTAATTTTCTCAGCAACAAAATCCTCTACAGGTGTCTCACTTGTCATCAATGTCTTGTCATCACTTGTCTCAAATGTCATTAATTTCGGTTGCGAATCGCGGCAGTTATGAACGATTGAAATCGTTGCGCTTACGTGGGCCACCCTGTACTACAGTAAGACTTCGGAGCGGTGGACTCTATCTCTATCGGAGAAGTAAAAGTGTACTGAATCACTTTTCTGAATTTGGATTTGAGAACTATTTTAAAACACTAACAGAAAGCCCTTGTCTATGAAACAGCGAACGGCAATCATCCAGCTCTCTCCCCAGAGGTGTGAAAGTGCTTTCCCTCGTTGGGGCCTTTTGTTAGCGTTGGTTGCCATCAACGACGCCTCCAACAGGACGTTATTTCATCCATAAAATGCGGAACAGTAAAAAACTCAAAATCGGCAATTTCGACTGCGATATTTGCTTAGTCTTTCGGTCGAGGTCGAAATTACATATAGCCCCCCCCCCCTATAGTACCCCTTTCCAACAGTGACCCGGATAAGGGGGGGGGGGGGGTTGAAACCCACGTGCCCATGGGGCAATATTGGAGGACTTTATGTAGTTGACTTCATGCAACTCAGTATCGCGCGTGGGAATGCGAAGACAGGCTATTTGGCCGCAAACGTTGACTCACGACTTCATCGAATACAAAATGATTGGCGACCTTCGGTTCGCACTCACGTCTATTTGTCTTTTCGAAACACCGCCTGCTCTGTTGCACGTCATAGTCATGTACGGAGATAAGCTCCTACACGCATACAATGTATTTACCCTGCATGTACACATGTTCGTTGCACTCGGGTCTTCTGCCGAGCGATAGTGATCTTCCCAGAAAGCAAGCGGCTGCCACCAGACACTTCGACCATTCCTGTCGAATGCTCCGTCGAATTTTTCTTTAACAGAACGGTTTCCAAAACTTGATTGCGCTTCTCTGTAGCACAGCACAAGTGGAGCGACCAACAAAGAATCCGAGAAGAACGGATATGCCACCATCCGATAAAAGCACGGTTACTGAGGAATATCGACCCGACAGCATGGAGAGAGTGAAGAGAAAGTTAGAGTGCTATGAGAAGGCATCGCCCCCGAAAAAGATCGCTTACGTTAGGTGAGCTTCCGACTGGCGTGCCAACCCGAACGTACACTGTAGCGTCCCCAAAACTGTGCTTTTGCGACGGTAGAAACAATACCTCATTGTTCAAAGTGTGAAGCGGAATTTTCTACTGTCGCGTTTGATTTAAAGATACATTTTTGCGGACCGTTTTATTGACACTGATGAGTAGAAAGCCGGCACACGTATTATAGTACGGTAAGCGTCCCGATTCGCGCAAAATAGTAAAATCCGACTAAAGGTTTTATAACATTTTTGCGAGGATATTGCTACAAATTCTTCGGTAAATGCTCTCAGGTGCCCTCTCTCCAATAGGGGCCCGCCCCAGTTCCGCGGTAGCCCAGGGTTTTCTAACCTTTAGCTAATCTCACTCCAGTGGTACACACAGGGGTACTATTGCGCAATTTGCGGTATTCGGAACGCGCCCTAAAGTGACATCTGCGTTTTAGGCATTCATGAACACGAGTACTCGTAAAACTATGTAGGTAAGCCATTATAATTAGCTGTATACCTTTGTCAGACAGCTTGTGCTCTATGGAACGAGTACGGTGTGGTAGGCAATAGGCACAGCGGAAATCGGAAGTTTCCCGGGTGTACGCAACCCCGATTCCGCGAATTGGGCGAGCCGCCCGCGCTCGATCGACTTTGTTTTAAGTGGCTATTCTACCTTTATAGATAGGAGCATTGGCCGTCATCGTTGCCACTGCGGCTTATCGTACACACATCCGCCCCCTTTGGTACAGCATAGCTGGCGTGACGCGTCGCATTCCATAGTTACATTTGCATTCATTTGCATTTGCATACATTTGCATTCATGCTCTCGAAGTAAGACAAGAACTCTGTGCTCTTCGCTCGCCTCGCCCCCTGTATGTAGGCAATAGGATAGGCATACGCAACGATTGAAGCGCTAGCCGCTAATGCGTTGCAAAGGCTGTGCGTGGTATGCTGCGCCTAGTAAACAACTGCAAAATTCAACCATTTTCGGCGAAAGACAAAATTTGCTGCAACACGTGCTCGGCGTCAGTCGTTTTGAGAATGATTTTGTGCAATATAAAATGCAAAATGATATAGCAATAGAAAATAAACCATGCAACAAGACATTTGCAAGCCGAAAAAATAAATAATAATTAGCAAAAATTGATTACAATTAATTCCCGTCTGGCTGAGCCAATTCTTGTTTCGGCCCCAACCGTTGAAAAGAATTGGATGTCCGCAGAAGGCCCTCGTTGCAGCCTTTTCATGCATTGCATTTGCATGGCAATCCGCCCATCCACTCCCAATAGTGTGAAACGTGGTTGAGTGACACTGTGCCCCACCTGAGAGGACACTATAAGAGGATTTTGCATTTGTCGTAAATAAATAACCTAGGTCTTCCATGTTCATTGCAACATTCAGGGTCGCAGACAAGGTGTGCTCAATTTGCGGCGACGTTGCCTATGGCGTGAACTTCGGCGCGGTGACCTGCGAATGCTGCAAGACCTTTTTCAGACGCAAACTTGAAGTTCAGGTACGGTATAGGTAATTCATGTATGGTACGGAATGTGTATGCATGCATGCATGCATTTAATTACGTGTGGTATGTACGAAGTACGGACGGTATGCGTGATGCCGGGGCACGGTTTCCTTCGAAATAGCACAACCTTCGCTCTCTCTCTCTCTCTCTCTCTCTCTCTCTCTCCGCTACTTCTTTTTGCATTATTGCTATTATGGTGCAATATGCCAAAGTGTGACTCGTTCGCACCCGAGCACTCGGTCGTGAAAGATAAGAAAACGCGCAAATATAGTCTGCCGTGAACTTCAGTTTAGCACGTATATATCTACATTTGTACCTATGCTAACAACTGACGTGACGCATTTATTGAACGCAAAAATCGGTGAGACTATAACCATCCGCCTTTCAACGTACTCAATTTAGAACCTGGTATGCAAACGGGATGGTGGATGCACGATCACCACAACTACACGAAGACTTTGTTCGAAGTGTCGTTTCGACAAGTGCCTTGCTGTGCGTTGACTTTGCCCTTTGCTTCTACGCCATTCATGAACCGATACATAAACCGTTGCTATAGCATATATGGTGCTTTACTTTCGACCTACAACTCTCCTTCATATAAAGCACACAACCGACATTTTGTGCGCAATTGAATTGTATAGGGTGTTTTTATTAAATTATCACATTTCTTTTTTGAATAACTTTTGTTTCCTTTGTCGGAATGTTATCTACTTATGCTAAAGACTTTGGGATTTTGTCTGAAAAAGGAATCGTCAAATTCGGTTGAGGATTCCGAGAGTTATGGCCCTCCAAATCAGATGTCGCTTTTTGGGCGGATTTTACAAACTAAATCGTTTGAATCGTAACTATCCAGTACTGTATGCCAAATTTCAAACGCCAAACTTTGCTTTTGGCTGGCGCAGCTCGTCTAATACGGTCGGCGCACAGTATTCTCTGCTGCTGCTCGACTGAAACCGCCCCCTCTCCATCCGCCCTCCCCCACTCCATACCAACCCAACGGCCCAGGTTGTTCGCGCCCAAAAAGCGACATCTGATTTGGAGCGCCATAACTCTCGGAATCCTCAACCGAATTCGACGATTCTTTTTTCAGACAAAATCCCAAAGTCTTGAGTATAAGTGTTCCAAATTTCATAACAATCCGACAAAGGAAACGAAAGTTATTCAAAAAAGAAATGTGATAATTTAAAAAAAAACACCCTTTATATTGTACACACAGGTCGGCATGAAAATCAACTGGAAGATCAAAACCGAGCGAATCGACTCTCCAACTGGGCCAGCGCCAATCGCAGCTCGGTGTTCATCACCGGCCGGTGGGCCACTCTCGACCGATCATTGTTGCCACTACACTGAGCATTGCACATTCGACAAAGGCGCGATTCAGGCAACGCCACTGAACTGAGTCTGTCGACCAAGGAAGTCTCCAGGAGAAGCGTGGCTGCCGCTCTGGAAAGGTACTGTAGGTCACGGATGACGTTGCAAGACGTGATATTGTTCTGTACCTGCACATGTGTGTACAATGCACATCCTTGATATTCAGCTACAGGAACAGTAAACGTGTTGATTTTAGGGTCGCCGCAAGCGCCTCAAATCGTAAGCTAATTCTGGAAGCGATCATCGACAAATTCTCAGCCGACTTGACGCCAGTTGGTACGTGAATTTCAAGCGAGTATTGTCGGTTTTGTCAGAAAATATACTACGGTTACCCCAAGTAATACTTTTCTCGCAATTACAGTATCTCCAGCCAAGCTCAATTTGTGGCTCGAACATCTCATTGAAAAGCATCTCCTTGAAAGTTGTGGCGTGTGCATGCGTGATGGCTCAAGCAATATGTAGCCAGCAGCAGGGCAGCCCTTCAAACCTTTCAAATGTGCACAACACGAGGTCGAGCAGTTTCTGCAACAAGATTTTTTCGGTTGTTGTTGTTAGCCGCTTAAATAAATGTATAATTTCAAAAGTAAAACGAGCTTGAGCTTGAATTTGCATGCATGCACGGCAAAAGAAAACTAATGTCACAATTCTCGAAATTTAACAATGAAAGACATAAATGCGTTTAGCTCGCAAGTTTGCAGTCGTAAGTGTGCCGTCACTTGATCCTCAAAACCAGCTGCTCATCGACGAGTTGATCTACGCCGACAAGGTAATGTTTTGGTTGAATGTTTATTAGGGACTACTTGTACAGTAGTACGTACAGTGCGTACGTACAGTACAGCACAGTACAGTAGTACGTACAGTAGTACGTACAGTACAGTGCATATACCTAAGTGTACCACGGTACTGTGACAATCAATCGATAGTCTCTAGGCACTCTAGTTAGACACTAATTCGAATATCGCTTCACATGCGCTGCTGCACGCGACACGTTTTTTTCCTTTGTCTGCATTGCAAAACATGGATGCTAGATTGCCACCTGCAGGCGGCCATGGTTACCTATGCATGTAGTTGCTAACAGCATCTCCAAAATAGCGGCTCTCCATTATCTTTCGGATATGCTATGCGCTGCGCACAGCGCGAGCAGATCCAGCCACGTTAGACGCTTAGAATACACGCAGATGGCGAACGAGCATCCCTGGCCCGACCGCCGCCTCGTAGACGGCCCGGCGGAGCTGCTGACCGTCGAGAGCCTGCTCGACGTGTTGGAGGTGTTCGTTTCGCGATTCGTCAGCTTCCACAAACGCTTCCGCTCCTTCCGACAGCTGTCGGTTGACGACCAGGTCGTGCTGCTCAAAGGTACACTGATGCACCTACACTGTGGCCCAAAAAAAGTGATAGACGCCACTTTGCCTGTTTCGTTCTCGGGACCAGATAATCCGATTGAGCTCAAATTTTAACATGACATACCACAATACGTTCTACGCCTACACGCCGAATTTTATCAAATTCCGTTGAGCGCCGCTCAAACGGCACCATTTTTACTAAAGCGATGTCGAGAATTGAGTGTTTTTTTTCTTATTTCTAACGTCCAAGATTTGAATAAAGGCAGTATCGTAATTCCCAAAAATATCAGCAAAACGCACTATGTGGCACCTGCCTAACTGTAGTCCTAACTGAAATTGACTGTTTTTAAAATTAAAACGATTCTTCAGTTGTTTTTTTTTGGGTTTGGCGTTTTCGTGGGTGTTCGAATTCTAAAACCGGCATTTTAAATGGGATCTTCACGTTTTGCAGCAATCTTCGCGCCACGTTACAAAATGTAATTGAATGTATTAAAATGATCCAGAGCAAGTTGACGCGTGTTGCGACAAAATTTGAGCCCTATCGAACGTGCTCGTCACGAGAAACACTCGATTTTTGGCATGGCGTTAGTAGAAATGCTGTCGTTTGAGCGGCGCTCAATGGAATTTGATAAAATTTGGCGTGCATGCGCAGAACGTATTGAGGTGTGTCATGTTAAAATTTGTGCTCAATCGGATCATCTGGTCCCGAGGACAAGACAGGCAAAGTGGCGTCTATCACTTTTTTTGGGCCACAGTGTAGGTATACCATACAGTGTGCATTTCCCGGTCGAATGGCTACGCTCCTCTGCAGGCGGCGTCATCCAGTGCTTGGTGCTGAGCAGCGTGCAAAACATCGACGCGGTCAACGATGTGATTCGCGTGGTCGGACCATCGGACCAGTCACCAGTGGACGTCCCACTGAGACTGCTCGACGTCGGGAAGCGCAGCGTCAGACGCCGACTCCTCTGGCACGTTCACGAGTTTCCACATAAATGCAAGCATTCCTGCTTTTACAAAACTGCTGCGCCATCCATCCATCCAACGCGTGCACGCAGTTCGCATTTTCCCACTGTGGCGTCTTGAAAAGTTTGGCAACGCTTTGTGATTTGTTTTTTATTGTTGTTCTGCACTAAAAAACAGCGTCACTTTCCATACTTTAGACTCAGTTCGTTCAGGTACGTCAAGGGCTTTGAGCAAGCGTTGCGGACGGACCGTTTGTTGATGCTCCTCATGCAACTGATCACAGTGATGTCTCCCATACGTCGGCAGCTGCAGAACATCAGCCAAGTCAAGGAGACCTGGGACCACTACATGGCAGTTCTCAAGCAGTTGGTGCTTTGTTGCAAACAGCAAACCATTGTTGTATGTCACAACTTATTGCCTGTTAAAACAACTCACAACGTTTGTTCGTTTGTTCGAACAGTTGTGATTCGATTTGTTTTCAATTTTAGATACATCTTGAGGAAATATGGAAAGCTCGAGTACGTCGATCACATTATCGGAAGAATATACGAGGTGCGCGGATTCTCTTTGATATTTGATTTATTTGGTTTAGATTTCTTCATTTGAAACCTGTGAGAGCACTACAAAATGATGCTATTGTTTGCTTCTGTGGTAGGAGGGTAACTTCATTAAGCTGCGTTTTATTAAGGGACTCGACAATCAATTTGGGAGTCAGAAATTGCTCTTAGAGCCTAGAGCCTAGAGGGTCATAAACGTCAAAATTAGAGGGGCACAAAGATGATAATAGTACAGTAAGATTTGGCACAGTAGATTCGCATCAGCAACAAATGCAAAGTGTGTAAGTAATGTGACAGGTGACAAAGTTTGTTTTCAAAGTTCACTTTCTACTTTTCCTCAGGTCCGGCCCGTGTGTGTTGCATGTCTATGTACGTACGTATATCCGTACAACGAACAACCGAGATTGGGCAGTTCAAAGCTGTGTGGTATGAAGGTACATATGCATGCCTTGCAATCGTTCAGCTGGAAGCGGGAGTGGCAGAGATGCAAGAATCGTTCTTCAAGGGCCTTCCGCTAGAAGCGCGTCAACGGCCTCTGCTCCAGGAAATATTCGATCTTGACGACTACTGCAACTGATCCAACAAAAATCTTCGTCCAGTTTCAGTGTACTTATTTATGAACTTAATGCATATACATAGGTACTGTACATGTAGGTGCATGCTGCACGTTTCGCGGTTTCATGCGCATTGTTGTTGTTATTACCAGTGTGGATAGACTTACTGAGGTGGCGCACGTTGACGTGGTTCACGTATTCCTCGTTGCAGATTTCACTTTACGCCTTCACTGTGCGAGACGTCTTCTGTCGGTCCGACCGTGTTCAAGCTATATATTAAATGGGTGTATGTAGCGCAAGCACCTCCCATGTTGGAAACTTTGAACATTTGCTCCGGTCTTCATCGGTCTCGTATTGAACGCGCGGACTGCATTAGTAGCACTTTTTACTATAACGGTGGCGGCATGGCAGCACGTCTCTAAAGACACGGCGGCGGGAGAATCTACACCGCTATTACATACCTACGTCAAGGTGGACGGGCACGACGGCATTGTCCAGCATTTTCTGTAAGTGTCGGCGAAAGCGGCAGCGTCAGCGAAAGCGTCGGCAGCAGCGGCAATTGTAAAGGTCGATGTGAGGGGAGGTTTGAACCCGCCTACAATACGGTCCGGACTACGGATGCCATCTTGTACGACGCATTGAGTACACGCATTGCGCTCGCTCCCACGCAGTCACACTCTCGTTCGACATACATACGTAACACCGAACAAAATTGCCTTTCTTTTGGATGGTGGCGCAAAGTGGGAGGGGAGGCAAATTTTTTGGCTGGTGGGGGGGAAGA